>CAVNYN010290330.1:0-20158 GCA_963692815.1 Nyctanthes arbor-tristis | reverse complement strand
TTTGTATCTTTTCAAGTGTGATTGTGTAGATTTTATTGAAAAATTTATTCTAGATATAACTTAGAAGCTAGAAGCATGTAACATATGTAGAAAGACACTACAAAAAGGATGACTTTTTTCCCGTTGGTTTTAATTGTCAAATATACATATTTCTAAAAAAGTTCTCTCTCTCTCTCTCACACACACACACACACACACAAACAAAATCACACTACAAAAATCATGCTCTTACTTCTTTCCATATTTCCCCATAACTATTTCCTTTACTTTTTAACCAACCACATTCTCCAAAAGAAAGCCACATTTTCACATAATTGACTCCAAAAAGGCAAAACCATACACCCCCTCATTCTGGTTCTAAATTGGAAGGTGGATCACAATTTTGGCATATATCACATATATAACACAAGCATGCACTTGAGATACCTAGCATGAGTAGATCCACAAGACTATAATTAGTCCACCCAAGCCACCACATAATTACTTTCAGTTTTCTGAACATTACTGCAAAATCGACTTACATAGACAACAGCCCCTTTCTATCTTCAATCTAGATGGGTATATTATGTAAAAAGCATGCTGACTGGTAGATTCCATACCATGAAACTTTGCACCTTGACCATAATTAGTTCTAAGGCGAATTGTAATTGAAATGTTGCATTTAAACTACTGGGTTTGACAAAGTACTGATGCATCCAAGGATACGCTGAATGTTGCAAGTCTAGCTCGTTTACCTCATTTGAAGGGTACCAACTTGATACTCAGGCTACTAGCTTGATGTAATTAGTTATGCTCAGCCTTCGTCCAAATATACAGATTGAGTACTTCATAAATAATCTATTCACTAGCTTCAGTGCCAAAATTTTGTGCCAAGAATTCATCAAGTTGCCCCCAGTTTGGCGGACCCGATTCACCCAAATTAACAGAAGGCAGTGTTCTGATGCATCCAAGGATGTGCTGAATGTCGCAATAGAGCCTAACAAGGCGTATGGCAAACAATTGAATGTCAATGCAAGTCAAATGAACACATGAAAGATCTGCGATATAGTAAAGCTTGCAGATTGAAGGGGAGCAAGAATGTCAAAAATGTAAGAACGTGCTATAAACCTAAAATCATTTAGTCAACATCGCAGAAACACGCCACTGCATAAAGTTCATGAATACCTGCTCTTTGCTTGTGGAGTGCTCATCTCCAAGGATTTAAATGCTTCAGAAATTTGAGTGTGGAAGATTACTACAACTTGCCTGCATACATGGAGTAGGCATTAGCGGAAACAGTCTACAAAACTCGCAATTTTAAATACATTTCTAGTTAAAGATATATCTTCTAACTAGCTGTGCTTAAACGAAATAAGCAAACTTTCAAAGAAATTACCAACGAAAAGTGAAAAGGTCAGGTGAAGCTGAAGTAAGGTCTTACCCAAAAATAGCTTGAACATCCTCTTCAAGGAGATGTTTAGATAACGTACGTTGAAGATAACCAACTTCCTGAATTAACAAATTGAATAACAAAGATCAGTGGAAAGTTACATCTTTTACTAATAGTATAAAAGCCTTTTGAACTATGGCTAAATTAAAAAGGAACATGTCCCTCGGAATGAAGCACCAACTGCAAGATTTCTCTTGTGACTTAATATCAAAAGGTAAATTTAACGACTTGAGGAACACAAGTTACAAAAACAGATTTTAGTTTAAACTAGATTTACAGCTCTCTCTCTCTCTCTCTCTCTCTCTCTCTCTCTCTCTCTCTCTCTCGCGTAACCCTGAGAAAGTAAAGCTCCAGCTGCAAATGCGGCGGGTTCCTCAAAGAAATCAATCTCTCTATTTTTCTGGCTGGTAAATTCCTGGTCCAGTGAGATGAAACCCAAGAAAACCACTTGATGGTTGGGTCTACAGGCAATTAAGTTGAATAACTAATTCCTACCCACCCACCCCCACCCTGGAGAACCAAAAAGAGCTGTTTGCTTACGAGAAGCACTATAATAGGTCAAAAGGGAGCAAAACATTTTAAAACCCAAGTAAACCACTAATGGTTCAGCAATGCATTGAAGGTTTTTCAAGAATAGGAAAGAAAAGAAAAGAGAACATCAACACTATCTTCTTATGGAATTAGGACACAACTGGTCAAAGGGAGAGACAAATGCAATGATCAATTATCATAATTGAAAGTTAATGTTGGCTTTATATCTCTGAAACAAAAGCGACTGAGAACTGAAACTAACGTGTAAGTAACCGATGAAAGAGGCAGAAAAGTTGATATTTGCTTTTATCATCTCTTTACTCATACATGTGCACCAATATTTGAATTGGCTTCATTTTCCAGTAAAAGGTCAGCATTTATTTGGTACTCCATGCAAATTCTTTTTTTCCACAGTAAATGAAGTGTAATGCAATCACAAATAAACATGGGATTACAATATTTCCAGCATACTGCAAGCCATTTCCCAGCAACCGTAGGAGAGGAGGTAGTTTTCTTTAGCCCATGGCTGCACATTTAAACAAAATGCCACCTTCTTACGTACCTTAGTGAGAGACCGAGCAAACTGACTCGGCTGTGGATCACTGTCCTCGGATCTATTCCAACTCTCAACAAGTTGTGGCAAGCTACGTAGATGAACCACCAATCTTTCTCTCATTATCTGAACCAGCTTAGTGTGTATCTCATCACAGTGAACTTTATAATCCTGAAGTTAAGGGGAAAAATGTGTCAGAAATCTCACCAGAAGAGAATAGATAGTCACTAAGAATGTGAAGCATATTATAAAGATGAACAATACAAGTTCTATATCATTGTTCACTTAACATAAGAAATGATATCTGAGGCATGTACAGCAGATTAACCAAATTCTGTTATTTATTACAAAAGAAAAGGCTAAAAGCAAGGATTAACTTATTTATCAAAACGTCAGCCAGCATAGTTATTTTGACTGATGAACACTTAAGTCTAAAAAAGAGCTTCAAGATAAATATAAAAATGTGGAAATGATCTAGTAGCAACATTTATGAATGTTACTTTTCTTAATGGCATACATATCTGGAACTAATATGTATTCATAGGTGACCTCTGTAGTATTAAAAATTTAAGAAGACTTACGGTCTGTGTTGGTAATATAACACTAAAAAAGACCAACAGAAAGGCAAACACTTCTTTTCATAAAACAGAATACGAGGAGATATATGAGAGGATGAAAATCTCTTACATTTGCTACTCTGTCGATCTCTAACAGCAGTAGCCCCTTATATGTCTCTGGCACTTTCAAGGAGAGAACTCTCTTGATTTCTAGAGAAACCCAAGAAAGTAGTCAAGTCCATGGAATATAATAATTTAATTATCTTGGCTGAGACTACAACCGGAAAGGAAAACTACAATGAAATATGTGCTTCAAATCCATCAGATATGTGAAATTTCTACCACCTATTTTAATGTACCGCAGATGAGCAACCAAGCCGTTTGAAGATACAATTTACCTGCAATGGAGGCTAAAGGATGCAAGGTGCTTTCCACAATTGGAGGCTAAAAGGATTCGATGGGTTAATAGGCAAGCTATGGAAAGTAGTGATGCTTTCTTTTGTGGATCATATGAATTGGGCAAAACAGGAGTGAGGAACCACTTGTGGAGATGATAACATCATGGCATTCATTTTTCTTTATTTTAATGGTTTCAGCGTATGCCAAGTTGTGACAGTTTCTGTGGAGTTCTTTGCCTAAAAAGTTTGGTAAGGGAGAGTATTATGTATGGGTCAGGCTACTTGGATACGTACATGTTGTAACTAGGTCATATACTTTATCGATAAACACAATTGATGGATTTGCAAAATAAAAATATCATCACATGCCGCGCATCAAAATTTTCACTGGAGGTTCCTCGAATTAAGTGTAAAGAATCAAGTACAGAAAGACAGAATTGCCCAATACCAACCAGGAATAATGGCATATGTGAAGCTGATAACTTGACTTGCCATAGCCAAGTGTTTAGAAGTAATAGACTTCAAACCAGAGACCTGTAATGGAATTTGTTTTTTCAGAAATTTGTGAGAAGACACAGAAAGTACGACAATTCAACAACGCAAGTAAAATCATTGAAAAGTAAACTAAATTCTGATTGAATCCAGTATAAATCAACAACCGGCCTCCACCCTGGAGTCAATGTTTATAATCTCATTTGAAATGCCGATAGACCATTTCTCTAGTACTTAGTACACTTATAAAAACACAGACATGTGCTCTTCCGATCTAAAGGTTCCTTACATTAAGAGCTTGCTTTATGGAGCTTTATGTTAAGTCAAATTTTGGTCAAGTCAAAACTTACCCACAACAAATTCTCTATAAAAAACAAATTTTCACACTTCCCAGTAATTTTTCCTTGCATCTCCGTCACATATTCTCCCAAAAAATCAACCTTTTTTGTAAATCAATTTCACATAAGGCTCCCTAGAACAAGCTCTAAGGTTTTACATTTAAAAAAAAATATCCAATTCTGATTAGACCACTTCTATCTTATTAGAAAGGTGAAAGTGCATGATACAACACCACCATTATGCAAAGATGTCTAAATAACAAGGAATCAAAAGGATAACATTTAATTAAACAGGTAGAATTTATAACATCCCATTATAACTCTTCACTGAAACAACAGCCACAAAAGACCATGTTTTATATTTTAAGGTCAAGCTAACTTGTTCACAGTGCAATATGCAGATCAATTCTTTCACTTTTCCATTTGGAAGAACTTGATATCAGTATACTAGTTTAACAGAAGTTCCAGTTTTCTCCCCCAAGACACAATAGCCTAACATTACTTTTATTGTGGGAAATCTCTATTTTATTGAGGTCATTCTTTTCATGAGAGGATTTTGGTTTTAACCTCTCTTCACTTGAGGCCTATAAGCCCCTAAACTCTCCATTAAAAGCATTTAACTGTTAACATCCACAAGAAAATTTTGATGTAAATAAAATTTAGCAACAGCTAAAGCACATGTTCCATATTAAATCTCAACCATGATTGTAATCCTACAACAGATGATATATAGGTCTCAATCCTGCATCAAAGCCGATTTCTTTAACTAATGTGCTTTATTCATTTGCCTTGCAGGGGGGTAATAGCACATATTCCTAGACAAACTAAGCGTGTGTTTGAAGCTCTTTATTTGCTCTCTTTTTTTCCAATTTATAATTTTACCTACCACTGATTTGACATTTGATTTGATAACTATTCAATTACAACCACACATTTCACACCTTTTTACATTCCCAATACACATTCTCTTTATAAATTCTACACCATAAAATGCACAAAAAGAGCTTCAAACACATGCTAAAAATGGAATAAACAAGGACTGGAACTAAGATAAAACCTTACGTTGATAGGAGGTAACCACGTAAAGAAATTTACCGTATGTTTGGAAAGTGGTTTATAAACTTAATTGGTTTGGTTTACCTTTTCTGGAAAGTCACTAATGAAATGATGCCACATCCAACATGGCAGTTGGCAGTTTATAAACCAATTCAATTTATAAACTAGTTGCTCACACTTATTTATCTTCCCATCATTTTATCTATACCTACTCTACTCATAACTATTACCTAATTTCGTAATTAACTTTTTAATGGGTTTATCGTTTACCTTTAGATCTACTGACAAGGAATGGATGCAGGAAATTTTAATAATTAAATAAATGAAATTGACTAAAAGGGATGTGCTGATATAATCAAGATATGTGCCTATGCTACAGAGTTGCAAAACGCTGGAGCCTTTTTGTTTGGGGGGGTGGGGTCGGGGCGGGAGCGCTAGAATGTTAGTCATGATTTTAATGGCCACTTTTATTATAGCCTACAGGCGAAGTAATTCTGACATCGTGTAACAATATTTCATGGTTTCATGGTCTCGATTATGCTGTTTTTGTTACTTGGGTCAACTGATAGACAACTCAACAATTAAAGGACCAGTATATTACCTGCAATGCATTTGCACCAAGAACAAGATGGCAAGTCCTTGAATTGAAAAATTTCAAGATCTCAACAACTCGGTGAACAACTTCTGCCGACAGTGTTGGTAAACAATTATTCATATCAACGTACTCAGACAACATCTTCACCAAATATAAGCCGCTGAGGATCAGGAAAACAAAAACGACATTAGTAATCAAGTTCTTTCCTGCATCAAGGCAGATAGTAAGAACTTCACTTATGCTAAATATAAGCATCTTGAAAAACTACTACAGTATCGAAAACCTGGCATAGGCAAAAAGCTTCCAGTCCTTTATGAATAGCTATATCCCCCAAAGCAAACAAATCAATGAACTAAATGTTCAGCTATATCCTTATCTACCCTGCAAAGCCAACAGTCCATCACAGCTACCCCTTCTTTCAACAGAAGGATGTCCCCACTACTTGTTTCCGAAATGGCCATGCTTCATCACAGGCAGCCACCATCTTACCCTCTCTTCATCCCATCTTTCCCTCCCTCTCTGACATCCAAGATCCAAGACGATATAACATAACAATCTTCATGAACCGCGGCCCAAAAAATCCATCTTAAACTCCTATACCTTCAACTTTTTAGTATTATTACATCCATTCCGTTTTCATATCTGCAAGATGATGGATGCTTTGCCCAGAGAGAAATTTGTGGAACTACCGAACCCCACAGTGAGGTCCCAACCGATCAGAACGCCAAACACTGCATTGCACTCTCCGGCAGATTACATGACCAAGTTCATTTTCTAATTTTCAGTTTTTTACCATTTTACTTGAGTAGATCCTTATAAACGCACTAACAAAAGAAATACATTTACTATTTTGCAGAAGAGCTAATCAGCAAGAATTTTGCAAGTTACTTGTTTCCTATTATTATTTGATTCTTACATTTAACACCACATTTTGAGAGATCTACAACTATCTTCAAGACTTCAACTACTAATTATCAAACTACTAATTATCAAGACATTCCATGAGCTGCCATCAACCCTTTTACCAAATAATAATTCATCCAACTATAATGGGAACAAACAAGCCATTAATGATTCAGAGGAAACAAATGAGATTAAAGAGAACATAAATATGGATCATGGAAGTAAGACAAAGACCGAAACCAGCAAAGAGAAAAAAACATACATGAAGCTGAAAAGAGACAAGAGGAACTGCTAACCAGTTAACCATGTGATATCCGAGACCCTTGAAATAAAGCATTCTGAGGGAAGATTTTCCTCGTTCTCTTGTGTTAGTGTTATTACTGGGACTGGAAGAAGTCCCAGAGGTACCAACATCAGCATTGCCACTCTCAGATGCCCCAGCCAAGCGTGAAGAAATGGCGTTTGGTGCATGACCTGCTGACATTCCATTAGAATCAGGCAGTTCAATGTGTTGGGATGAATTTGAAAGTCCAGAGACAGCCACAGGGAAGCCATCACTGCTGGATACTGTTTCACTTTTGGTACCAAGAGCTTCATCTCCATGTCCAGCAGCAATAGAATCTGCAGAAGACAATGAAGTGACAATGGTCTGAAATTCGTCTGGCACATCTATTTCAGTCCAATTTTCTTGGTCAAGTAAGGCCTTCATCTTCGTCATCTGCAATATCCAGAAAACAAATCAATCTATGACTCATAGTTAGAAACCAAATAAAGGCCAATAAAGTCAGATGGAATGGAAACTAACTCGAACTTCATGCTGGAACTCGATGAAGGCTTTAGCCTGCGACTGTAGTGTCCCACGAATGCTGTACCCCAACCTTCCACCAATCTGTTTATGTTAGCATAATATGGTATCATGACCACAACACTACAAAGCTCTATTTGGCAGACATAAATGGACAAGACGATCATTGTATACCTTCTCTGTTGAACTTATGAATGCCTGACTGATGTTATAGACATTTAAGAAATCCTGTAGCCTCAATTTTGGATGAATTTGAGAACGTATTCCAACAATTTTTGCCCACCTTCCATGAGCAGCATCACAGGCTGCAAATAGAGCTTCCGCATTCTCTCTTAAAATATCAGCTCTGGCACACAGAGGAAATTATATTTTATTAGGAGAGCTTTTCACACAGTAAAGCCTCCATTTTTATTTCTAAATGCATCCCCATAATCATCTTGGAAAACTCAATTTAGAAAAATAAAGAAAAGAAATCAAACACTGATATATTTGGAGAATCAAAGAAATGCAGTGGTCCTCGCAAAGCATTCATTTGAGAGCAACTCTGACCAAAGATTTTACATCTGTTGACTATTCAACAATTGGTAACTGGAAACTAATGTAACTCACGGATTTGATTTTCAACACAAAAGTAACACAGACATATACTGTATATAAGTGGTAAAAATGTAAATCAAAAAACTCTCTTTCAAGGACAAACATTGCTCTCTTTTACAGAAAAAGTTGCACGTTGAATGCTTCAGTGTATTTCCATGACTAGTTATTTCCCATTAGTCATCCGTTGGCACTGGAGACGTATAATAGTTTTTCTGCATCATACTATTTTTCGATAAATGTGGCCTCTATCTAACACAGTCAGAGATTAAGTTGACAGAAACTTTCCTCTCCATTAGTAACAACCTTCACCCTAAAGCTCAGGAAACCATTTCCCTCCCCATTTTCAGTTTGCTAACAATGATGACTAGTTTGGGTGTATTAGATTATGCAAGCTCTGTTTTCCTTTAAATCTCAAGGTGAGAATTTTTCAGATTAATGAAAAGCAACGTGCCAACAGAAATTTTCCCCCTCCTCCTATTTCCCTGGCAACTGAATATGCAACCAGAGAACTTTGTCCAACTACAAAAGCAAAGGGGAACAAAATTTTACCTGAAGTTTTTTGAAAGATTTGAAGGACTTGTGGTGTCATTTCCCCTTCCCTGGATAGATGAAACTCTGTTCACATTCCCATGAGATTGTGATAAAACGGAACCCCCGTGCCCATAAGCCTCTTGCATCGACTCTGGAGCAGCTGCACCTAGTGCGATGGCGGCAGCAACTGAAGCAGCAGCATAGTGACCACTGAGATTGCCCATGATCCACTCAATTGCCTTTTTAACATCAGAAGCCCGCATCAAGCGTATCTGTATTCACTAATTGAAAGAATCAAGTAACATCATGGCAAATTCAGAATCAAGAGAGTCTAACAAAGAATGCTAAGTATATCTTAACAAATGAGCTGAAGTTTTTGAACTATTGCAATCAAACAATGCACACAAAAAATATATATATATCCCCACAACGCTAGGAAACAATATTCCTGGAGCATCAACAGGCCTGAAAGTATATCCCACCAAAATAATAGGAAGAATAAAGATAAATTTTATTTGAGTCACGGAAAAGAAGAAAGCTAGAGCCGAAATTTAGCAGTTCTTCTCAAACCTCATTCGTTAAAAATTCTAGCAGTTCACTGTTTCTTACAGGACATGGATTGCACAAACCATCCCCTTTTCTCAGGGTATTCTCCTTAGTTTTTCTCAAAAACTCAGGCTTTGAGCATCAATTAAAGTTAATATCCTTCTTTTGGACATCAACTGTATCAACTTTTTAGCATTTATTCACATAGGAAAGTGACTGGATTTCTCATACGAAAAGGTAGGCTTATTCACAAGGAATGATTTTATCGTATCATTGCTTTCTTAAACTAAAGTCCCATGGATCAAGTAGCAGTACTCAACTTGCAGTTGTTATTTTACAAACTGAACAGGAAGGGAGCCAATAATCACAAATTGCAGCTATACCACTAACCACAATGAGAATGTAATAGGTTTATTGATGATAAACGTACTCCTGAAGATATAGGAGAAAAGGACGCGTAAACATTACCTGTATGATCATGAAAACTTCCTGAAGAAGTTTGAGAAACCCCTCTGGTGACAGACTTTTCAACTTAGTTCCCAGTGATGAGCCTCCACCTGATTCAATATTTAGTGAAATCAGAGAACATGGTTTTACAAGCTACAGCTAAGACTTCTTGCAAGGCTGGGTTAGGGAATGGATCCCCAAAAGTCCAACTAATAAAATTTGATTTTAGCTGTCAAAAGGAAAATAAGAAAGCAGATGTCACACTAGGTTTTTGATCATGTCTGAAAAATCAACCATCACAATAGGTCAATATGCAGTGAACCCACCATCCGCATCCACCATTCCATCTCCAGATACAGAATCTGATTCTAGAGGCATATTTTCAACTGCCAGTTTGACTGAAGTTTTAATTTCAGATGCAAGTGTATCACGGTATATTCTCAACACAGCCGGTAGCTTCCCCTGAAATGAGCAGCACGTTAGAGACAATTCTTCAATCTATGCCTAAAAATTTCAGCAGGGAAGTAACTGCTGAACGGCTCAGATGATTGGCAGGTAATTACAGTCTGATATGTGGATGATAAATATGGAACTGACCGTTCTAAGCAATCCAATAATAAGAGGGAGAAGCTGGTCTTGAAAATTAGAAATCTGCTCATCCTCTAGTCTAACCTGTATTATTTGTGACATTAGCCTTCATCACGCAGTTGTTTGAAGTGGCAGTAGAAAACCAAAAGAAAAGTTAACTACTGTGCTAAAACAAACATGACAGCGATAAAAAACAGTCATGCAAAAGAAACAGAACTAGGAAGTTGACACTTTGTTCAACTATAAGCAAGCGTACAAGCAAAATACTGCATAAGGACGATCAATCAAAGGAGAAAAGAAAATTTTAAAAGTAAACCAGAAAATCAACTAGCGCAGATCATCATGATGTAATAAATAAGACAGGCAATTCAAAGGTAAGCATCTTGTATTACAGCTTAAAAGTAATTAAATCCCAAGAAATATAAATCAAAAGACATCAATGTCTGAACTAGAATATAGCAAACTTCAGAATATCGGAACTATCAATAAAAGTATTAATCGTTCTAATAATATTGAGAATCTAGAACAAAATGGAGAAAAATAATACTCCCCCGGTCCCGTGAAAATAGTCCACTACTCCTTTTTTCTTCCGTCCCAAATTATAGTCCACTTTCTTTAGTTAATTTCTTAGCTTTTTTTTATATACCGACAAATAAGAACTATTGAAATGTAAAAATAGTTAAAAGGAAGCGGTATATTAGGAAAAAATTCTTCGATTTCACTTCTCCAAGAATATGAATTGAACTTTCTTAATTGAGCTTTCTTAATCTATGCGAAAATAGGTAGGGGACTATGATAGTAAATGCTTTGAACTATAAGAGCCTGAAAAGAGTATGCTTTATGACAGTCCCTTTATCATACACTGCAAGTGGAATTCAGGAAACGAAGGCATATAGAATAACAGATGAAAAAAGTATGTGATTATGCCAGAAAAAATAGGCATACATATGAATCCACGGGTGTGCACATATATTCTATTGAACAGAAAAAAGTAAAGTCATGCTTACTTCATCATCTCCTCCATTAGAAGCCAAGCTGTTTCTTGTCAACGATGCCTCTGGATCATCAACACCGTGCAGAGATGCACGGATGAATTCTGCTGAAAGAATGCTACAACAATGAATTTGATAAGTCAAAATACCAAGCTACCTTGCAGGTACCTCCAAAATCAAAATGTGGGTTAATTATTAATTATCTGTAAAATAGAAAAGTAAATTTAGGTTGATGGTCAGAAAACAAATATTAATGTCCAATTGAAAAGTTAGGTTTTAAAGTATAATGGAAAATAATGTTAATGTTTGGTTACAATTATCATTGAAATGTAAATTAGATTCATTTTGAAGCAACTCATGAGAATCATGTGAAAGGGGACGAAATCAAGAAGTACAGCAAGCAATAGACATCAGAACAAGCTCTAAATAAACAGGACCATTAAGCAAGTGGTAGCAGTCCATATAAGTTATCTGCCACTAACTATATTTGCTAAAATGCCTATTTTAGGTGCATTAAAATTCACAAAACTCTAAATAATCTTCCTCATTCTCAACTTCGTTAAATTCAGAGAGCTTTAGTGTTTCATTCAAATTCTTAGAACAACATTTTTGTTTCAATGCCCCAATAACAATGTTAAATTAGTTGATCTAAAGATTAAGCTACTAGCGAGTTCCCCATACAGAAAATTCAAATTGCCTTCAACATGTCGAGGAACGTCTGGGGTAGGGGCATTAATTTTTACCATGAAAGCCTTTGGTTCAAATTAAATTTATAAATGTTTAAAGTATTGGTTGCAGGTTGCAGTGATCCCATAAGATATATGGTCAAAATTGATAGAATTTATAAATTTAAGGTAAGGGTTTGTTCTTTAGAGATTTCTCTAAACAATCAGCTTGGAGTTTGAGTTTGAATTTAAAGTTGCAGAAGGTCCCACTCATCCCCTTTGGCTTAACACGAGCAATTGATGTGCCATTTTTACCCCTTTGCTTTTGGGTTGAAAAGGTCAACAGTCATAGCATTGGGAATGAAAAGACGGGTGGGCTCCACTTAAGTGCCAAAAAGGAGGGAGAGAAAAATGGTGAAACAAAGAATGTATCATTTTGTGTTGCTGCATTAAATGCCCTGATGCCTGCCAATCAATTTGCCAAGAAGTGAAAATGGGAAATATAAGCACCAGAGAACAAGGGCTAAATGTATAAATATAAGGAGAACCAAAGACCTTACAATACACAATTTTCTGACAGAGAATAAGGATTTAGATTTAAGATATCCAAGAAGATTAAATTGACGATGGTTTGAGTTTAATAAGACTGTAGTAGTTTTATCAAATACCATTTGTCATTTTAGCAGTTATTCAGAAGAATTCTTTTAGATTTATGTTCTTTTACTTCATTAATAGAATCCAGGATTCCATTTTGCATGCTACTATAATTCTAAGATTATTGAATATAAAAACTCATGCTCTCTCTATTTCTTCCCATTTTTCAGTTTTCTTCTCTCTATTTCTCTCTTGCTCATGAGCTTTTACTTGCATACCACGTTGAACTACCTGATCTGAAAGTATAAAATGTTCGAAAGAATCACAAGTATCTAATCTAAATTTTGTCATCCAAAAGATTTGATGAAATTTTCAGAATCTGTGTGGTGAAAATACAAGCTCTACGATGTTTCATAAGAAGACAATAGACAGTAAGGGATAATCCAATGACCACAAATCCCACAAACTAACTAATACGGGCTCTTTATCATGATATATGCTTATAGAGAACATTAGCGGTAAGCAATCATGTCACTATTAACTAGTACATCCTACATTACTTGCCTCCAATATTTATGGTCAACTAAAGTCAAATGTCATGCTGTCACAGTTAGAATTTGCATTGAGAACATGTTAGCATATCTAAAATTGCAAAATGCCTCCTATAATTAGCAAATTTGTTTTAACAAGATTAATGTAGAGGGCAGCCACTATATTTGGTGTTTCTAATATGATCCAGGTTTGTCCAAGGATGTGGATTAGATTATAATGTGTAACAAATATAAAGAACCGGAGGCATGCACACACATCCAGAGTTTCCAATCAACATTTAGAGCCCCCTAAAAATATAGATATTGGAGTAAAAGCTCTACAAACAGCTATCCTAAGCCGGACAGCAACATTATAAAAAATTGAAATCCTCCCTTTCATCTCAGAGTACGAATAACTAACCTGTTAATAGAGTCTATTGAAGTTGCTACATGATCCCCAAGATGACGAAAGCAATGCAGACCAGTCAGCTCATCACCATCCTACCCCAAAAAATTAAAGCATTGGCAACTATAATGGATGAAAGGAGAAAATTCGGAAGAGAACAAATGAGAAGATATATAGAAGAGACCTCCACTGCTAAAGAAATTTTTTTAAGAAATGAACCGTGCAGAATGAAAAAATAAAAGAACCCTAGGAAATGCATCCAACGTAGGCAACAGGGTCCAATTGCTTATCTGGTTTAGTAATACAATACATCTAATTGAGTGCTACCATGAAAACAGTGCTTTAGATTAGTTTCCAGAAACATCATGAAGCCATTATCACTTTGGCCACTTATATCCAAACAGCTTCTCATGATTTTTCTGTATTATGCGAGAAAATAGATATAAAAATTAAGTTAGAAATACAGCTTTATCCATTTAAGCCCTGTTTTCTTTGCTGCCCAACTGTTTTCCCTTAAATTACAGCTAAAACACAAAAATGTAAAATAAAGAGAACAGCCCTTAAACTCTGTTTGTGTAGTGCTTGTTCGGTGAAGCTATTTAGTCTCCAAAAATTGATTTTTTAGGGGTGTGGTGAACCCCTTCCCATTAATTGATTGATGTACTTACAATGTTGACTAGTAAATGACAAAAGAGACCCTCCAATATTGTATTAAATTTGACTTTTCCAATTTGGTGGACATTTGTGTAATTGAACATAATTTGGAGTTTTCAACTTCTGCACAAGGACCCGCCATGTTCCCAAAAAATCGATTCTCCGGTGCAAAATAGCTCCACCGAACAGGCACATAGTCATACTTCAAATGGATAATTTTTTCATCAGAGATTTATGCATAACACAAAAACAAGTCCTTCTCAAATTTCTGCAGTTGAAATGGAGATAATATAGAACAATAAATAAAAAGAGGATTAAAAAATAATAAAAATAAAAAACTCTGAATTTAGTAACTGAACGCAATCTTATGAAATGTTCTAAACCATAAATCGATGGTCAAACTCGCAAATCACCAAGGACAAGTAAAAGTAACAATCTAATAAGAGAACAATCCTTCCAGAGACAGAAAAGCTCATCTAAGAAAATACTTGTGGAACTTGTTATGAACGAAAAAGACAGAAGGAAAAAAAATAGATACCTTAAGAAACTGCAACCAAATAAACAAGGAAAATCGTAAGCTATAGACATACCAACAAATGCTGTAAATCGTCAATTATGTCTAAAGCTCCAACACAATCTGCAGATGCGACAAGCTGCATGTAAGAGGAATGGATATGAGGAATCAACACGCTAATAGTTGCTCATTTGTGTAACATGTATAAAAATGAAGCCCCCGGATGAACTTTGAGTGCCCACAAGCACTAGAGGCATGAGACTATCCAATTATAATTAGAAAGAAGGCAAAAGACAATCACAAATAGGTTCTGGCAAGGGAAACAAACACATTTAAATTGGAACAGTCAAAAGCCAAGAGAAAAGCTTAGAATATTAAATAATAATAATTAAAACTAACAGATTAGACTACACTTGAACCACTCTAACGTATTTCATCTTTAGGAGTCAGAGCCAAGACAATTCTACTTCACTTATCACGAAAGATAGTTCCCCCAAATTGATAGGTACAGGGCTCTCATTGCTACTGCTGGCATGATGAAAGCGAAATTTCCGCTGTGGTTGCCCCCACATTGTTAACAATATCTAACCTAGAAGAAATTTATTAATGCTTAGTTTTTATCTTTCTGAGGGGTCCTAGCTTTACATGCAACTGCAAGATACATTAGAGAGCTAGGAGACCAACTAGCTGTATGCCTTTGATATTTTGAGAGTGATTTGTGAAAATGATTTTTTAAGAGAATGTATGGTTGAAAAGTAGGAAAAGTTACAGGTGCCCTTATAAAACTAGTTAATTGAACAAGCACCGCAAGTGAATTTGAAGCAATGTCATAAAGTTTCCAGTAGTGTCACTTTATACGAATTTTATATAAGTATGCGCTTCCTAATTTTATATAATTATGTGCTTCTTGTTGAAAGCATGTCCTATCTGTAAATGAATAAGGGGTGACTTTGCAAGGGACCGCATGAACTGCTGAATGAGATTGCGTTGCATAAGAGAAGACAGGTAAATCAGGTCTTCAAGAAAAGACTCAGGGGCAAAAAGGGAAATCAAAAGTTTTACCTTGATTCACTCTTTTATAGAGCGATGATTACATCATTGAATGAGATGTGTGGATGAAATTGAGTTAAAGAAAGAGTAATACTGAAAAAGCAAAGTCATAGAAAGGGCTGGTATAATTTTCATTCTCACAAAATCAATTCTCACCCCAAACTCATGTTCAACATCACATTTAACCGTTAAAATAATCTTGCACGTAAATTCATAATTTTCCCTACTTTTTAACCACACATTCTCCCAAAAAAAAAAAATCACTCTTCATAAAATCAATTCTGCAAAGATAAAAAAATCATACATCCTTTAGCGGTTCTAGTATCAAGTAAATGTATGAGTAGGCCGAAAATGCCCGCCAGGTAATAGTGGAAGCACAAATAGGTAAAGCCTATTCTTTTCCCAGAATGATGCTGATTTGCTGCCTATCTAGCAACTCGACGTAGCTCATTCTTGCATGCAGCTTTCTAATTATATAACAATATTATTCCGTTATTACTTTTTTTATCCTTTTTTCCACCTTTACAAACATATTATTTTTTTCCTTCTACTCCGATAATACTTGCAGTGATATAGAAGCCAGGTTTGAGAGAAAATAGCGAGGTAGAGACAATATATGCAGCAACTTTTTCTCTGCATCTATTTTTGCTTGTATTGTAGTAGTATAATTGTTTACGGCTTGTACACAGTTCATGCAACCAGGAATTCCTAGCTTTGATGGTCACTATAATTACTGGAGCGCACTCGTGAGGAATTACTTAAGGTTGAAAAAGTAATGGATCTTGATTTATAGGTTAGCAGAACTAGTGGCTAGTTTCATGTTGACAGTTCCCATAAAAGCTGAACTTGAAGGTATAGAAGTTGAAATATCTAAAAGCAAATAAATATTCCCAAAGCAACTGATCGCTAGATGTTCAATTCTTTAAAAAGACATGTCTAAGAATATTTGGTATGCTATGCAAAAGACACATAAGAAGAGTCAGGTGTGATTGCAAGCACTCCACAATGAGTTTTGATACTCTCGGGGATGACTTGTGGCTAGTGGTCAAAAGCAACCAAAAGCAACCAAGTTCCTAGAATCATTTTCTGAGTTTTTCTCAAGGACATGGTGATTGCAACAAGATTTGTATCCATGTTGAGAAAATGGAAGTTATCCCATAAAGAAGAAAATTCTTCTATCCATAACACCAGATTTCATTATGTTGTTTACCCATTGAGGAATCCGTAGATTTTGATATTCTTTCAACAGTTAGATGCAAAGTCCATTCTTGGTTCATAAGCAGAAAATCAATAGCAACACAAGCAAGACACAGAGGAGTAAGGTATATGCATGCAGCAGCAATCTAAACGGAAGTGCACGTGGAAAACAAAAATGGAAAAGTCAAAACAGTCAAAACAAGACGGAAGAAATCATTTCACTGGTATCCGAAGAAAATGGAAGGGTTGTGACAATCAAAACTCTACAAAGTTGAAGTAAAAGTCTGGACGAATCAAATGTATAATGCTACTGACGTCATAAATATGGTCATTATTGTTCAGAATGTCATGTTACTTCAGCAAAGATCATGGTGAAAGAATCCAACTTCGCAGAAATGAAGATTTTCCTCTGCCAGTGGCATCTTATGAGAAGCAAGAAACCTTGCCAGAACTTTTTGTGGTTAGGTTCTGGTTGCAGCAATCATATGTGAAAATAAGTCCGTCTTCCCTAAGTTATGACTGCGAAGGTTAAGGGCAATTCAAACTACCTGTATTTTTGGCAAAGCATACAAACAATGTTTTACTTCATCGACAGTGTCTGTTCAAAAACCAAACAATTGTTCCTTTATCAACTACCGAAGTGGAGCTTGTGGTCGCAATGTTTATTCTTGTTAAGCTATTTGATTGAGGAAGATTATTGAAGTGCATCATTTCATATAACGGGAGCTACTCAGATTTGATGCAACCATTCAGATTTAGACTCACTGAATTACCAGCCTATATGGAAGAAGCAAAGTGCCATTTTTCAAGGGATCTTATGAAGGAACAACCGATTTGATTTATTGCATAAGTTAAAAATCAAGCTGTCGAGATTTGAACCACTTGATCTAAAAGCTTGACCTGTAGATTGGGTAGCATTTATATTATGTAAATGAGTAATGCTATATAGCACCACTAGTGCCGAGCACAGACTATGTGACAATACACGTGGCGTCAAATAATAAGTGAAGTTAAAGGTAAGCACATGTGAACTACTTGATTTAACTAATCATATGATGCCATGTGTATTGGTGCTTGGCGCCAGTGGTGCTAAATAGCATTATTCTATGTGAATCCATCTCTGCCGTGTGCCTCGCATTTAGGGTATATTTATTGATTTCCAATCAAACTCTAACATAAGAATAGTTCTTTTCAATTGGGTGGCTGCAGAACTTTTACCTCCTCCAATAACATGGCTCAACTGGCCTCATTTATATTGTTTAAATCTATTTGCGATGAGGTTTTAACCAAGCCACCAAAATTGGCCACATTTCTGAAGTTACGAATATTGATTGGCACTGGCATTCAAAAACAATCCAAGACTAAATGTTTGCAAGCTTTTGATTTAAGGTGGGAATGTTGATAATTCCTAGCTTGTGGAATTTTATTAATGTATTAGGTGTTATTTTTGTGTTAGTGGCTTCCAATTTCACATGCAAGATAGTGAGCTAGGAGATTATATTAGTGGGACTAAGTTATTCAGCTAATGTAGGCGGGAATCAAATAATTTTTGCCCAAGTGATCTGCAGTAGCACCACCAGGTAGTGCCTTCTTACTCTTTGTTTTCCCCTCTTCTTTGGGGGAAAAATTATGCAGCTTCATTATCCATATAAGAAGCTCCACATAATTCAACTCTGCAATTTTCAGATTCAATAGCAATATTCCTCCTTCATTAATTCTCTTTCTAATTGTCTTCTTCCAGGTTGCAAACATAATAGTTTTGCCTTCCATTCTTTTAATAGTTGACAAATATCACGTGCAGCAATTCTCAACGCTAGCTATGAAATGTTTGCACTGTGGTTAACAAATGCATTTCCCCTTGCATCTTTCTTAATATAAACGTCTTAGTTACAGATATTTAAAATATAATCGCTATAATCAAGCGGGTGTTGCTCTAAAGAGAAAAAGAAGAATTGATTACTAGAATCACATGGATAATTTTACAGATATCTGAACAGATGAGAACGATCTTTAACCTGAATTCTCACCACAAAGACCTATTGGTGGCTCCTGGTCTATGAAACTACAATGGAGTTAAAACCTCAACTAACGTGAGCTAAGCTTAAGACATTAGCCTTGATCATAATCCAGGATAAACGTGATCGGTAATTTGAGCTACAAGTATATTAAATTCAGAAACTACTGCCACCATGTGAAGATAGAGAAAATGCAACCAACAAGACAAAAATCAGTCTTTGGAGTACAATACTGGAGATAACTTACCAATCTAAGAGTGGATAGAGCTTGGTTGACGGAAAGCACAAGTCTGAGCTTGTTGTGCAGAGATATCAAATCACCACGCTTCAAGCTTCGCTCCTGCACGGTTCTGGCAGAGCCCACCAAGTTGGAATCCAAGAGCCTAATGGTCTCCTTTAATTCCCTGACCCTCGCACACCCCTCGAGAATCTTGGCATTTAAGTCCTCCAGTTGCCCCTGCGCCTCAAAAAAGGAGTTGGACCGGAGTGAAATTTCCCTAACCAAATGTAACTCCACTACATCTAAATACTGTGACAAACGTTCCTGAAGCGCAGTATTCTCCAACGTCGTCCTGAAGGGGCACGCTGCCCTGAACGTCGCACCATCCTCCAACTCAAAATCTTCCTTAAAGTACAGCGCCGGCACCTCCCTTAGACACGCCACCAGCGCCTCCCCAGCAGCCCCCTCCAAATCCCCATCCAACACCTGGTGGTCGCGAGATCATGCTGCTTTAAGATATCCACGAACCTGGAATGAGGTTCCAAAACAGACGACAGATAAGAAAGAAAGTCGGATCCAGTGAGTTCGGATCCGGGTTTTGGAACAGATGGCAAAGGCGTAAATTCCGGTGCCGCCACAGACGTAGACGATGACCACCAGCCCACAACAGACGAGGAAGGCTTGGGGTTATTCAAAATTGACGAGAAGCTCTGGCTACCGGCATCGGTAAGTGATTTGGATATTGAAGAAGAAGAAGTAAAATTCGACGGTCTTCTGCTGCTGCCAATCGGGGATTCGGACCTTCCCGGCGATTGGGAAGGCGGTGAATCCATAATGCAATCAAGATCTATATATAAACAAATTATATATAGATTATATACATGTAGATACAAAATGTAAAGCGTAAAATTGACGGATCAACTTCTCGCGCCCAACAGCTCGATGCAGGTTGGAT
>CAVNYN010290328.1:23087-34761 GCA_963692815.1 Nyctanthes arbor-tristis | reverse complement strand
TCTCCCGGCATTCAATTTCACACGTTCTACTATTGTCTTAATCATTATCTTTGAACTAATCTCTCTCCTCACTTTTTCACTATCCCGCTCTTTTCTTCCCTCACTCCTCTCTCTTTTTCTTCAATTAAAATACTCATCTTCTCTCCATCTCTCTCTCTCTCTCTCTGCCACAGCATCCCCAATCCATATTCATGCATTGGAGATGCTCTGATCCCTGTTGGCATTATTTTGACGCCAGCAATCTGATATTCTTTCATTGAATGATTATTATCTGTTTCATTTTCTTTACTGGTAAGTTATATCACTTGAATTCTGTGTTTGTCGTCTTTCCTGCTACTTTGCATTATTTGTCTAATGCTGTATGTTGCTGAGGGCATGTAATACTAATACTGCCTTGTCTTCATCTCTAGTCTTCTTGGCCTGGAATTGCATCACAGGCGGTTAACAGTACGACTGGTGTCCAACCAAGAGATGCAGCTCATCCTATGTCGGCATCACCTTCTGTCACAGCTGGGATGCAGAGTGCAGCTCCAGTTAAATCTAACTGGACAGAACATACTTCTCCTGATGGATATAAATATTATTACAACAGTACAACTGGTGAAAGCAAGGTAAAAAGTCTCTTGTTTTGCAGTTACCGTCCAGCGCATATTTTTCTTAATATTATTGTCTTCTGCAGTGGGAAAAACCCGAAGAGTTAACACTCAGCGAGCAACAGCAACAGCAAGAGCAACAAAAGCCATCCTTCCAACAACGTGAAGTGCAGTCTCAGCCACAAGGAGTATCTGCACAGCAAGGTCCTCAGACCCAAATAAACCTTCAAGGTCAACGTCATGGACAGTTCCAACCACAGATCCAGCCATTGCAACAAACTTCTCAATCAGCTTCAGTTAGTATTTATCATGTTCTTAGTTCATCTGGTCGAGAATTTTTTTTGACATTCTTTTCCTTATTTTGTGTTTTTTTTTATATTTCAGTATCAGGTCCCTGGACTTTCCACGCGTCAAAACAGTCAGGTAAGTTGCATGTGAGATGATTTGCTATAGCAAATTGACTCTATTTCAAATAAAATTTGTTCAAATTAATTATACCCATGTGTATTGCATAAATCTTGACCACTCATTTTCACAAAATCCATTTCTGTTTCGGAAATAGAATTAGTTTGCTAGCTGGGGCTTAATATACTCTGACAGAACTTGCCTTGTATCAATCTATTGTAAATGGAAGTAAAAAAGGGAAGTGCCACACCATCTTGTCCCTAGAAATACAGACCTTGAATAGACAGAAAATGAACTGGACAAAAAGTTGGAGATATTACTACCACCATTGGAAATCATATGAGATAAACAAGGCTAATAAAGTAGTAATTATTATTATTATTATTATTATTATTATTATTATTATTATTATTAAGATTAACTATTCTCTACTTGTGTCCACGACTTGCCATAAAACTAGTCCTTCCAATAAATTGGCTAGGCAATCTATTCGCCCTCCCCTCTCGCCCGCCCTTTTTGCCTTTTGCTACTCCACTCAGTCCATCCATTAAATGTCCTCAACTTTAGACCATAATAGATGCGCCATATTATGAGGCCCCCATTTCGATCTGGTGGCATGCATAAATAAATAGGTTGTGCTTATTGCAGACTTCATTGTATTTATCGGTGAGACTTTGATTTTACTCTTTTCTGGATTATTTGGAATATCAGGAACTTGGGTACCCACAGCTTTCTGGAGCCACTAATTCAGTGAATAATCCGACGCGTTATCAGCAGGTGGAATTAATTTATGTGCTCAAGTATTTATTTAAGTGCTTTTCTCTTTTGTTGGTCAATATTTTGTATTCTGTTTCTGTTCAGGGCTTCCAGTCTTCTCAAGAATGGACATGGAACAATAAGCATCCAGGTATTTTTTGGGAACGCCCTAGCTGTGCAGTCTGTTCCCTTCTCTTCTTTATATTGTTATGTTCTCTGTCAGTTTACTTGACATAATCGAAGCAAAACATCTGATATTTTGACAATCTCTTCATATGTTCTTCCCATTTTTTTTTTGTTATTCTTATTATTTTATTTTACTTTTTCCCCCCACAAGAGACTGTTAACTGAGAAGTTATGTTCATCCGTTTGGCTTGATTCTCATCGCAGTATAAAAACTAGTGAATGACCCTTCACACGTTAAGTGGAGGATTTTATGTTACTAATAATAAGATCCATAGTGTCCATCAGTGTATGATAACTCATGCTATATCCTCAGGAGCCTGATCAAGATGAGAGAACAGATTTTATGTATGGAATATCAAACTGCAACACAGCAGTTCTGCTTCGGGGAGGACAAGCAGGCACAGGGGCCTAATCTCATCCTGACCTTAAATGTAGGAAATTTTGTTGGAGTTGTCTTATCATTGTTGAGAAGTATGTGGTCGCAGCTGCTTCCCCATGAATCAGTCATGACCAGATACATAGTGCTTGAATAGTTTAGGAAATATCTGACATTTTCTTTCAGATTTTAGATTAATGCGTTGTGTAGAAATAACTTATTGATGTGGCTGTAGTTTTTATCTTGCCAGGCTTTGCATCTACTTGCATTTTCTGGTTATTTTACCTTAATTATTGCATTTCGGACATAAGATGTGCACTAGAGGTGCTATTGTTGTGTTTAACAGCATGTCCGAGGTTCATTCCGTGTGTTTCCGTATGTGCTTTGATTCGTAAATATGTGAATCTCTTTAAAGATTTTCGTTTTTCACTTCATAATAACTGGGGCGAGAACTGAGAAAGAGGAATGTCTAGTGAGTACGCTCTTTATCTTTTTGTTAAAAGTCATTAATTGACAGCCCTACAGTTTCTACGAACTTCACCGGTAGACCCAGATGTCAAGCTTCCCATTTTCAGCATTGAATGTTTGAAGTCCTCGTAGAATGCTGCCGGTTCTTCCACGTAGGTCTGGATGAGTTCACGCGTCCCATCATTCCCAGTGGCTAGCACCTGGTCGGAAGCGAGTAGACCCTCACCTGAGAGAATGTTGATGTAGTACTGATTGTCAAACATTGATGGGGTTGAATGATCAAGGTTTGCGAGTGTTGTATTGGCGGCTGATTGTGAGCAAAGTTGCTGTAGGGACTGCAAGAATTCCAAGTTAACATCTGGAGGGCTTGAGTTACTGTTGCCATTTATTCGCGAGCTAAACGTTGAGCATTGAGCTTTTCCCATGGTGTGGGCACCTGCTCATGCAAAACAGAAGATATGGACATGCACTCCATTTCTTATGAAAAGAAAATGGAAAGAGATTTTAACTAATTACCAGAGAGAGTAACCATGTCTTGGAGTGAGAGGCCAACATTTTGGAACTTGGCTACTAAAGTGGGCACATCAGAGTTAGGGCTTGGGATATTGTTATTGGCAGCTGATTTGCTAGCACTCAAACTATCTTTCCTGCCCATCCGCACCTCCCAGCCAGGACCACCTGACTGAAAATTTCAAGAAAATTATTGGGATTTACTATTTACTGTCAGTGCAATGTGAAGCCGGATAACATGAAAATTATTACCAAAACAACAGAATCTCTAGCAGCAACAGCAAGAATATCAGCACAGGATACAGTCTGAGGACAAACATATTCAAGATCAGCTTTTATTGCATCAATCAATTCAAACCCCCTTAACGAGTTCAAATTTGGTGCCGCAGTTTTTTCGCCCACAAAATTCGGTGTGTCGCCCAGTAATACTGATGCATCACATCCCTGAAAATACCAAATATGTCATGCATGTATATACGTAGAAAATGTGAAGTAAGATAGGTGGAAATTAAAAGACTTGCATTGACAAAGCAGTCGTGGAAATGGAGACGCAGCAAAGAAGCAGCCATTCTCAGGTCATCTGAAACTGCCTTCTCGACCCAAGAAAAAATGATAGGCTCTGCCTCGGGGCAGCTGTTCTGGTAGAAACCAAAGTTTAACACAATAGTGGCTCCTCCATCAAAGCGTGTCTCATTCCTAGGAGTGTTGGCAAGTGCTAGAGTAAGTTTCAGCAGAATCAAGAAAAATCCCAAAGTAAATTGCCATTTTGTTGATTCAAAACAATATACGTTGAAGGGCAGTTTTAAAGATGATAGTGATAGTGAAAACTTGCTGTTTATATAGAGAGAGCTTGGAAGAAAAAGAAATTGGACGTAGTCAAGCTAAGAAATGGTCAGTTTTGTATGTAAAATGATGACATGAGTCTCAACTGTTTACCTAATGTGCATGTGCTTGTTTTACTATTCTCCAAATTTTGATCTTTTGAGATCACATTCTTGATGGTACACATCTTAATGTGATGGCTAAATTTAAATTTATATAACCTGTTGATGTTCATTGGAATACCTATGGACGTATCTTCACGTGCTAAGAACTCTTGAGGTCATTTATTCTAAGCAACTCAACTGCGGGTTTTCTTAAACTCAAACCTAGGATTCAAGAAAAGAAGACTTTGGCGAATCCTCTATAATTACCGGCCCTAATGACTGAATCATTGGATTGGATTTCAGAACTTAAATTCTGAATGAACAAATTCATCTAATTCTATTCCTCACAGAACATTTTTTATTCTAAACTCTAACTCTTCTATTTTATTCTTAACTAAAGCTAGAGTAGATCATAAGTTCGTGATGATAATTAAAAAATGATCTCAGATGAAATATCTATATTTAATTTAATGCATGATAAACAAAAGAATTTTTCTAATATATTCAGGGAGTAAATATTGATTACATCTCCAACAAGAAAATAATAAAACTGCAACAGAGCATAATTGCAGTTCCATCCAAAACTCAAATGGGCTCTCATGAAACATATTGGCAAGCTTAGAAAATTTACACAAATAGCACTACAGTGCTCTATTTTTCCTCTTACTCCCACCAATATCCTCCCTAATGTGTTAATTTTACTAAATAATTACTTCACTTGTCTCCTTTTTTTCTTGGGACAAAAATTTATTGTAAAAATGTTTTCTCCCATACCGATACAGAAAAAGTTTCTTACATATCTCTATGTCACTCCCATCCTTCTCCTTCTAATCCATTTTCACAACAATATTTCTCCGGCAATGTTACGGTCAAATTCTACTATAAAAAAACAGTATACAAACATGAGCTTAAACTTATCATCATTTAATTTATACCAAATTTACTGTGCATGGCATCTGATCATATATGTGTATGATCATGGAGTTCTGTATGTTCCCCACAGGCCACAAGTAGGTGTCTATCCCCGTATTTTGGCTTTACAAAGTGGAATATTAATTATTGAAGAAAATACTTGAAATCTTTGTCTATATATATTTTTAATTATTTGAGTATCTTTTTTTTTTCCTTTTTTTCTTTTTCATTTATTTGGGGGCATCAACTTTTGACTAAATGGTGCACAGAAGGCGTTACTTTATTCCTAATTTTTTCCACACGTACTGCAGCAGTGATTGATCGATCTTATACAAGGAAACAAAAAGAGCAATTATCGAGAAAAAATCGACCGTTAAAATGCGATATTTCAGGGACCAAAATAGCAGAAAGAATTATAGAAAATTTCTTTTCCAGCTATGATGAATATTTGTCTTTGCTGGAAAACAATGCACAAAATTGTTCACATCCCTTTACAGGTTACGAAAAATCTGTTCATTCTGATTCCTTTTCAATGGTTTTCCACTACTCAATCAGTCGATTATACTTTTGAAATTTTAAATCAATCGAATGATCACTCATCTCCTGATCTTCATAACTACTTTTACAGCAGACCAAAAATTAGATTGCTGCCCAGTAATGATTATAGAATATAGATCATTTATATGGTCTATTTAAAATTTAAGAGATAAATATAAGATAATTTGGATTTAAAAGAAAAATAAAATAGAAAAAAGAACATATATGTAATAAAGTCATAGAGGTTCATGTCTAATCATCCACGATTGACACTACTCTAATGTAACCCTAGCTAAATATGAAAGAATAGTAGAACTTATTTTTGTGACTTATTTTTGCAATCATTCACGATTGACACCCCTGACTATTTATCACAATAATATAACTTATTTTTGTAAATTATTTTACATTTTTAGTATATAAGATTGTTACGTCTAAAAAGTTTATATATATATATATATGTGTATGAAAACTATTGTTGGCGAAAGAAATCTTGTTTAGCCAATAGTAAACATTATTAATTAACTATTTAAAATTTTATCATTATGTATGTCTAAAACGGTTTTATATACAAGAAAGTATATCTATCTTCACTAGGTTTGGTTTTCATCCTTATATATATATATATAAATATATATATATATATATATTTGCGGCTACATACTGTTGTCGTGAAACATCTTGTTTAGCCAATAGTAGAAATTATTTTTATTAATTATTTAACATTTTTAGTACGATTGTTACGTCTAATATTAGTTTTTATATATACAAGAAAATTAACTAGTTTTACTAGGTTTGATTTTCATATAAGGTCGTGACAACATAATATTGTCGGTGAGAGACATCTTGTTTAGCCAGCGGTAGAAATTATTCTCGTTAATTATTAACATTTCTAATAAGATTATTATGTACATTGAAACTGTTTTTATGTATATATAAGAAACTAGCTCAACTCATTTTGAATTTCATCTAATGTCGTGACATACTAAAAAGTTATTACATGTAAGAAAGAAACTAAATTGAGTTTGGTTTTCATCTGACATTTGTAACTTCATATTGTATTGTTTAACCAGTGGTAGAAATTAATTTCTCTTGTTATTTATTTGATATTTCCAGTGAGAATTGTTACATCTAAAATATTTGTACATATATACTCAAGTATATATAGCTCGATTTCAAGTTTGGTTTTCATATATAATACTATGAGTTCATATTGTCGGCGAGAGAGATCTTATTTAGCCAATATTAGAAATTATTCTTGTTAGTAATTCTATATTCTTGAGCTTGTCCTAGGGAGCTAGCTTTACGTAAAATCAAAGTGAAGTCAAATTTTAACACCAACATATATTCTCCATAATATATATATATATATATATATATATATTTCACACTTTACCATAAAAAATTTCCAATTTCCATATATTTCTTTATATTTTTGCCACATATACTCCAAAATAATTTCTAGCTTTCAAAAATCAAAATAACTCCAATGAACAATTAGCTCTTCATTAATTAGATCTTTAAGCTAAATAACACACAGGCACACACACATATACAGGGATAAGATCTATCATCTAGTAAATATTCAGTATTCTTCTTCAACGAACTCTTCCATATAAAAATCAAAATGGCTAGTTCCTAATGGTACCCGCAGCTGGCCACATTTTTAATTAAAATAACTAATCAAAAACAAATAACTACCCCTATATTTGTGGGGTCAGTTGTAAAGCCTGTAAGAGCCATGTTCATATTAGCCGCTAGCGCTATAAAAAACCAACTGACTGTGGAATGGTATATTCTTCAGTATATATACACAAAAATGGATTTTGCTTGAAGTACCATATATATATATTATTAAAAACTCATCAATGTGTAAAACCAAGAGCTTGATCGATCATATATATAATTCAATCAATTCCCTGCAATGGTCACACCAAGTGCAATCGAGCCAGCTTTTATCATCATCTAGGAACGGGCCCGAGAGTGCTCCCCAGATATGTACATCTAAGTGCTCTGCATCTAATCAATATGGTTTTTTATATAATAATTCGAAGAATATGGAAAAATCAAAAGGAAAGTTTAAACGCTTATAAATAAACCCTAACCCTAAATCTTCTGGACAATGCATGTCTCTCCATCTCATATATGCACCAACTAGTACACATGACATATATGTATATGCATGAGAAACAATAAAGGAATTAATTAAATGGAGAAAATTAAGCAGTCTTGATTAACTAAATATATAGTAATTAAGTAATTAATCAAAGTACAATAAATATCCAAGAAAGAAAATTAATTAATCAACAAACTACTAGTATCTCCATGAGCTAAATGCTAGTAATTTACATGAAAATAATGGAGTTTCTATGTAAATCTGAAGTGGGTTTTTTATATAAAGAAAACCCCAACTTCATATTCTGTCAGTTGAAAAGTAACATACCATTAATCCATTCACTGATCCAGCTCCTTTGTTTCCTTTAACATTTGGGATGGTAGCATGTCTTCAAGAAGCCCATGGTCTCTGGCTAAAGGAACATGAGTAGAAGAATTATAAGACCGTCTTCCTTGAACTGGTTGAGGAAGCAAGGAATTAGAAGAATTCCTCATCAAACTCAAATTTGGTGCTAAACTATGGAAATAGGACTGGTGTTGCTGCTGTTGGTGTTGATAATGAGCCACTTGAGGGATGGCAAAAGAGGAATTACCACCACCTCTACCTCCACCGCCGCCGCTGCCAAGAGCGGTGGTTTTCGGCATGATTCCGTAGCTTCCACGAGGCGTTATCGGACAAGGGTGGGTGTGTATACCTTCATAGGTTGTGACTACTGTGGATGGATCCTCAGATGATCTTTCAACTCTTTTCTTCACCCCACAAGCTGTAGTGGTGCAACGGTAGTAGCTCCTGCAAGAAAATTACACCCAACTCACAAATTATTTTCAGCAAAATCTACTTATAATCATTGAAATCTTGAGGCCACTTTTTCACTCCACCATCAAAATAAACAATATAAGTTGAAAAAAAATAAAAAAGTAAAAATTATAAGTGTATGCGCCTGTGTGAATATACCTTGGAAAGGGGCTGTTTTTAACAGCCTTTTGGCCGTACTTTCTCCATCTATATCCATCATCCAAATGATCGATTTCGCTCTTTGTCATGAACGCAAATCTCGGTTCCCTTTGCCGTTTTTGGTTCTTCTTTTTGGGTTTCAACCTAAAGTTCACCAGTAAAAATGTTACTCTTTTTTTACCTTTAATAAACAGTATCCGTATATCTCATCTAAAAGTTTTAAACTGTTAAAAATAGGAATCGGGGCGAAGGAACAGAACATCTACCTAAAGAGGATCTAAAAAAAAAAATAGGAACTTTTTTCGTTGTATATATGAAAGAAATGACAAAAAGCTTACTGTTTTTTGGTCTTTTCCTGGTCGTTTTCTTCCTCTTCTTCCACAGTTTTAATCTGTTTATCAATACCAGCTTCGTTCGAAGACGAGGAGATGGACGACGAGTTGGGGCTCGCAGGAGTGTTGACCACCTCGGAAGACTCCGGGACAGTCGAGGCCGGCGATGGCAGAGGTATCGCCGCGGGCGGGGCTTGAAGTATATCGAATATCGAAGTGGAGCTAAAGTCTTGAACATTCAACATCTCTATGAAGGCTAGAGAGCCCTTGTGATCAACTTCACATGGCATGTCAAAGAAAAAACTGCTCGCCGGAATCATCATCTGATCGGAAAAGGAAAGTGGTGGGTTTTGATCAGTTGAATTCTCTGTTCCCTGTTCCTCTTTTTTCTCCATATGGATTTGATTACTACTGCAGGCTCGAATTCTCCATTTAAATTTGATGGTTTCTTGCAGAGAGGGAGAGAGAGTATTGTTCTCTGGTTTTCAAGTGTGAAGACAGTTTGTGAAGAGAAGGTGCTTTTCTGGGTGGGTTTTGGACAACACCTTGGCCCCACTCACTTTTTTTATAATATTAAATAATTAATTAATAATAATTAATAATAATAATAAAACTAAAATTCAATCTCTTTTTGCTTTTTATTCTTTTACATTTGCGCGTCCCTCGTATAGTGGAGTACTGTCAAGAACCAGTTGGGAATGACCTTTTTTAAAATCTAAAAATTATTTTTGAATTTGTTTTTTGAAAGGTTATTCCATAGAAATGAGTTCAAAATGATTTCATCACCAGAGAGTTGAAGTTATCTCAAACAGACTTAAAAATATGTACACTGTTAATTAGATCTTAAAATCGGATAGAGAGTGGTGGAGAAATGTTGCTCGATGAGGAATTTTCTTGATAATTTTCCAAGAGGGGGGATGAGAGTGACCGGGAACTGCCAGTGGACAGTTGGTACGGAAAAGAGCATAGAGTGGGGGGCCGTTGGAATTAATGCGGAGGACCGACCAAACAGTGGTCCGGCTAAATGGTTGACATTTCTTACGCGGCAGTTGACGGGTAACCGGTTGTGTGTGAAAACGGGAGTAGTTTTCAATTTCACCTAGAATTGAGGGAAAAATAAAAAGAGAGCTTTGGTGAAATTCATTCATTATTCAACTTGGAATTTGTTTTTTACCTTTCAATTCCCCTCAACTTTAACGGAAATTCATTCACGGGTGAAAATAGATTGTCCTTTTTGCCCCTCCCTGTCAGAGAGTTTTTAGTTTTTTATTTCTCCCTCCATTGTATGAAGATAATCTGGACTACATCTTTTTTATTGAGCCAGATAATGTTTCGTGGCTCCATAGAAATTAGAAGCTAGACTAGAGATCATTGTTTATTAATGTGTGACCAGAAATTAGGAGTATGATGTTCACCAACGTGCTTTCAAGTGACAGAGATCATTTTTTTTGTTTCTTCAAAGTTTGAGAGTCACCATTTATATGAGGTCGATGTAATTGGGTCCACAGAAGCAAACTGGTCTCCGATCTTGATACTGAAGCATCTTCACCTTCGACATTTTATTCTCATAGCACAAGTAAAACTAAAACTAGTCATTTAATAGCGATAAAGACGTGTGGCCTTGGTTAAAAGATCATTATATGCCCTTTTATTAAATTTGACTTTTTGTTTTTCCTCAACTTCAATTGTGAGACCTTATAATTTTCTTAATCGACTTTCATTTAAATTTCGGACATTGAGTGAGGTGTACGTTCTTAGGTTTAAAAAAAAAATACATAAATAGCAACGAATTGGTTGAATGCGATAAATCAAAAAAAGAGGTCGAAGTGTTCTCATATCATTTATGGAGTTGCTTCCTAAAGTTAGGGGTTTGCCACTTTAGGTTGATTGATTTATGGGCATGGTTTTAGGACCCTCACCTTTTCAAGTTATTATAGTTGCATGGTCTACACCAAGATTAAGTCTACTCATTATGATAATATTGTGGTAACAAAAGTGATGTGCTCCATAGATTCTAATCACTAGCAAGGGTCCCAAATTTGGTAGCTGCATCCATCAAATGAATTCAGACATATTTCTTTAATCTATATACCATGCATATGAGATGTGATCATAGGAAGGTTGTCTAAAGGAAATTTCTTATATTCGAAAATAAAATTAAAATTGATCAGTTGATTAATCTGTACTTTATAGTAGTATTATGCATAAATCGTAATCTAATGGGTTTTGCGTTGATTTATTTGCAACTTGGTGCCCCCAAAATTGGTGTGGTTTGATTAAATGAATGACGAAAATTTCAGTGCCACCCAACTCATCACCTTACTCTAATTTTTACATTTGTAGAATTACTACTAATAAATGTTGTTACATTGTATCCATGTTTTGAAAAATGTAATCCTCGCACTTTTATGGGTGTGCACGAATATTTATTGAACCCCAAATCCAATGTTTTTCAATGTGTTTACCCGCACCCCTAACACACGCATATTCATTTTTTTTTGTTGGGGGGGGGGGGGGGGGGGGGGGGGGGGGGGGGGGGGGGGGGGGGGGGGGGGGGGGGGGGGGGGGGGGGGGGGGGGGGGGGGGGGGGGGGGGGGGGGGGG
>CAVNYN010290328.1:0-23067 GCA_963692815.1 Nyctanthes arbor-tristis | reverse complement strand
TTTCATTTTTTTTTAAACCCCCCCCCCCAAAAAAAAAAAAAAAACACACACACACACACACATAATTGCATTATTACTAGAAATTTTTATCTTTTTTTGGGCTAAAAATAGTCTTGTTCCTATGGGTTAGGGGTAGGTCGGGGGTTGCGTGTGGGGGTCATCGCATGAGTAGTAGTAGTATAGTTGAGGACAGATCTAGTTCTTCTATTCGTTATTTTTCATCGTACCTGTAGTTCTAACCCGGTGAAAAGTGTTCTGAATTATAGTTCAAACATTAATTAAAAGGTTCTCTAAGGAAAAGAATTGACATTAAAAATGGTTACCAAAATGAAGTCCATGATGATATGAGGGTTGTAATTGTTGGTAGATTTTACGTGTATTAGTGTCGTACTTGATCATAAAGTGTGGCTGTGAAAAACCTTACAGCATCGTGCAATGATGGAATCCAGCTTCTTATGTTTCTAATATCTCTATGTTATTATTGCTCAATGCTTGTAAACTTAATTACAAACTCACTCTATGAAGAAAAATCCAAAGTTTCTCAAATGTCATCAATATATCTCCAAGATAAACGAAATATTTTACAACAATTTGCACTCTTTGACTACAAAAGTTAAAACAAACAATCCAGACTTGTTTAGCAGTCCTTATATATGGTTACGTATTGTCTATTTTGGTATGAAGAATCAAACTAAATTTTAGTACCAATTGATGTTTCTTATCTTATATAAAGTCTAACTAAAATTAATTTAGGTTCTGTTCTGGCAACTGATTAAAATCGTCGTTAAAGATTTCCATTTTTTTTTTAAGTGCAAACGTGTGAGACGAGACGTTCTCAATTTGTCAGATTACATACCCATCACATAAAAAAGAATCTCAAGATATATATTTCATTTGCCACGTGTATATTTATTACATATTATACTTGAGAACAAATTATGAACGGGTGCTAAAAGGGAGTACTTCTACAAAACTAAATAAGGCTCTTTAAAGGAGCCTTACCCTGATGTGGCATGAATCTAACAAAAACAGCTCCACACTGTTTTGTTAGATTCATGCCACATTAGGGTAAGGCTCCTTCATAAGGAGCCTTATCTATCTTTTTAGAAAATTTCTGCTAAATGGATCCTTAGTAAAAATATTCCGTAAATGATTATACTATATTCTCTGTTTCTCTTGTAAATAACTAAGAAAAGGAAGGGAAAAAAAAAGCAAAAAAAAAAAAAAGGCTAAGTGCTTGTTTGATTCTCATTATCTTCTCAAATTATAATTTGGGCTGCTTTTGTTAGATTCGTGTCATATCAAGTAAGGCTCCTTTATAAGGAGCCTTATCTATCTTCTTAGAAAATTTCTGCTAAATGGACCCTTAGTAAAAATATTCCTTAAATGATTATACTATATTCTCTGTCTCTTGTAAATAACTAAGAAAAGGAAGGGAAAAAAAAAAGCAAAAAAAAAAAGAAAAAAGAAAAAGCTAAGCGCTTGTTTGATTCTCATTATCTTCTCAAATTATAATTTTACTTACTATTGATTTGACATGTGATTTGATAACTATTCAATTATAACTACGTATTTCAACTTTTATACATTTTCAATACATTTTTTATCACTCTTCTCATTATAATTTCTTCAAATTTGGACAAATAATGAGAATCAAACAAGCTTGTTATAGCTTGGTAGCATATGAGTAACTTTCTCACACCATTTGTGAAAAGGTCAATTCTCTCATTTGATCACATTGTAAATGTTTAAAAAAAAAAAAAGAAAAAAGAAAGAGAGTTACCGATTGCAAGGGCGGAGCTCAATGACAAATTCAAATAATATCAGGTACTTGAACATGGATGACAATAACAATCTGACCCAGAGTTTGATTAGAAAAAAAATAATTTTTGATTAATGAAATCCATGTATGGACAAAAAACCACATGCAAACACCTAACGCGGTTTCAGTAATTTAGGTTTCTTGCATTACACGCATCAGCGTTATTATTATTATTCTTTTCTTTTTTCTCTCTTTTCCTCATTTTTAAAATCGCCTCCAAAGTCGGTCCAATTTTTAACTACTTTATTATTATTATTATTATATTATTATTATTATTATTACTTGTCTTGTTATTATAATTTTAATCATGCATTTTACGTCAATTGCTGCACATTTCCCATTTAATTTAGAATAATAATAATGCAAAATATTGATATATTTCATATAACAAATGGAGGTTAATAAAAATTCTAGAATGTCAACACAAGTGATATGTACTTGTCAATTGGTCATAATTAAATGTTATCCATTTTGACCTAGTAAAACTAATTTATGTGCAATTACCCTTTCTTCGCTCTTCCCTTTCTTCCCAAAATATATTAATCATAGATCCTTTGAACCGTTCACATTTTCTTTATTGTTTACGGGTTGTTTTTAGTTTTCAAAACTTCAAAATACTGAGACTTAACCATTTAGTTAGCGGATTATGTTAAGATCTAGAGGTCTTCAAATTCGATTCCCTATTGGGATTTATATATTATACTTATTATATTAGTATAGATTTCTTTTGTACCGTATTTCCGTGGAACTTATATTTAAAAAAAAAAAAAAAACCCACATCACCCCCACCTCTTTCCATCCCAAGAGGGCAGTTGGAAATGACCGTCGAAGCCATTTCCGACGGCCAAAAAACTGCCAGAAACGACAGCAAACTACTGCCGTTTCTGGCAGCAAATATGGGGGGATCCACCCCCCATTATAGCTGCCGGATATGGCAGCATTTTGATGCCATTCCGGCAGCAGTTATGGGGGGTGGATCCCCCTATTTTGCTATAGGAAATGGGCAGCAAAATAAGGCGATCTTTACTATCGGAAATGACAGTATTTTGCTGCCATTTCATGCTACTATTTCTGGCAGTCATCCCCCCATTTTGCTGTAGGAAAATACTGTCAGAAATGACAATATTTTTACTACCATTCCGGCAGCAAAATTGGGGGATCTACCCCCATAACTACTGAGATCGTCGGGCAGTTTTTTACTGCTAGAAATGACAGCCTTTTTGTTGTCATTCCTACAGCTATAATTGGGGGAACATCTCCCCCCCAATTTTGCAGCCATAAATGGGTAGCAAGATGTGGGGATCCACCATCCATATCTGCTGCCGGAAATGGACAACAGTTTCTGCCATTTCTGGCAGCTGGAAATGGCTCCGGCGGTCCTTTTGGGAGGGGAAGGGTTGGATTTTTTTTTAATTATTTTTAATATTTTTAATGTTTTGTTTTTCAAATTAAAAGGTTAAAGGATATAATCATCATTTTTTATGAAAAGTTGAGAGAATAGTGACAAGAGGGACCTATTGTGCATATTTATGAAATGTTGGAAACCCAAGAGAGCGAAAAAAAAGTTGAGAACCTATCCGAGTCTAAACTCAAAGGTTGGGGACCTTTTGTGAAATTAACCCATAAACTAATCCTTCTTCCTCCTTCTTCTCTGTAAATTGCACTCCCTACAAAAATGGAAACGAATTGAAAATTAAAACACAAAGCAAACAGGTCCTTACTTATCTACTTTTTCTTCAAGATTTTTGAAATAATTATGAATAAAGTAGCTAAAGTGTCATTATCGATCAATTAATTAAAAAAATATTCAAATTTAATTTAATTATTAGTATAATTAACTCTTTTGATTTTCCCATTTTAATAGATAAATATTGCAATCTCGACTGAGAAAATTCGATTTCTCAAGTAATAATTCCTGTAAGAGTTGGATATCTATCAATTACAGCCCATTAGACTTGTGAATGTTTGTTTATCCCCGTCCTTAGGACAATGAATATTTCTTGCTGGAGTACTAAATTAATATAGGTCCCATATCGTGCCTTTTATTTCAGAACTTTATTGTATTCAAATTTTCATTAATTAATTATTATGTACCCCTTTTTTGTACGGGTTTTCTGTTATAAATGAATTAATTAGATCATTCAAATAAAAAAAAAAAAAGTATGAATTTTCATTCTTTCAATTGCGCGGACAACACTTTGGCGTGAGAATTATAGTATGATAACGAAGAAAGAATTAAAAGTTGTCAGTTATTTTAGTCTTTGCACCTCTCATAACACATAATGTAATCGTTTTCTATATTAATCAAAGAAATCTGAATTTATTAAAATGTTTACAGAGATGCAAATTGATAGCTATCGAGCATTTATGCCAAATTAATGGATGAGATATCGTTTATGTACTGTTTACTTAATCGACTGTTGTCAACCATTCAATACTTTATATATATATATATATATATATACCGGAAAAAAAATTATAGAATGTCAATGTCAGCAATGTACTTTGTAAATGGTCATATATATGAATAATATCCATTGTCATTATATAGTATTATTTTGACCAAGCAAAAAATATAAGTACGACCCTTGTTTTTTTTTTTTTTTTGAAAAACCCTTGTTTGTTATTATATTGTATATTCTTAATTTCTATTTCTAAAATATTAATTAATGTATCTTTCGAAATATTTTCACTTAATCCCTTAACCCATATGTACTTTAGTGATTTATTTTTTACTTTAACCATCGTACGGCATTGACTTGTTCAAATTACGAGTTTAATTTTGGATTTTGGATTTACATGAGAATAATTTAAAAATTTACCATATATTTGTGTCTTCTAGAAAACAAATTAAAAAAAGGGTAACATCGCAGACCTAAAATGTAATTAATAATTAAGGTTTTACTTGCAATTTAATAGTATTTTACCAGACAAGTTGACTGTTTTCTTCCAACATAAGCTTTTGTTCGGTCACAGCGGACAAAAATGCACTCTCATCTAGGTTCTTTTACGCAACCAGCAATATTTTAATTTGACACCCCAATGTAAAAAGTTAATACTATATTATATTGGAAATTTTCTAATACTTTTGAAAGGTGTTGTTACGGCACCTCTTATTTCATACGAGTGCATGAACGTATTTCAAGTTGATTTTACTATATTAATTATTTGTTTGTTGATTAGTATAAGGTAGATTTAATTATCTGGTATTCTGTGAAATAATTAGTAAAAAGTTATTGTGTCATAATGAATTTCAAAAATTGACAAACAAAATAAACCATACGTGTCCCGCAAATATAGTAGTGTTATCCCTTTCTGATCCCATCCTAAGTATAGTCACTTTTTAATATTAATATATATAATAACATAGTTAATTTCTATTTTTTATATAACTTTATTTATTAGAGTCTTGGTTAATTGCCATGTTCCGATTGACTTCTTTGTGTCCGTTGGTACCAAATAGATAGATTATTGTACATATTCCGATGGACCATGGTAAGAATAGTACAGTTGCACTAAAGAAGAGAGTTAATTTCTTAATTTTTTAATAGTATAGCTTTATTTGTTGTGCATTAATGAGCAAATAAGGACCAATTAAGTAAATTATATTAGGAAAAATGTTTTTCAAATTTTACTTTTCTAACAATATATTATAAGAAAGCTTAATTACATTTTTTTCCTAATATTACGAAAAATGGTGTATGTTTTTTTTTTAATTGTTGAAAGTTTTACAATTAATGTATTTTTAATTAATTATTACTAAGGCCCAATATTAATTTGAATAAATGTGCAACAAGCACCGACAGAATTAATTTTAATTTTAATTCTACAAATTGCAGTAGGGGTCCCTGTCTATCTAGTTAAGAATAACAATGAAGTCAAAAACTTTGAAAACATCTATTTTGTACCTACATCTGTGCCTCGATCAGGCACGTTAGCAAGTAGGATGTAACATGTTATGCTGTTCAACCTAGTTAAAACTGTAGTGTTAGAGGCGTAAAATACAAACTATACTAATGAGTTCTGATCGTAGTCTCAATCTCCCGCAACAGGTCAGGTGAGAGAACATTTTGTAGTTCTATTAATTATTTTTTAAATCAAACTATTTTACAGATTGCGTATATTCTGATTAGAAGTCTTTCAAAACTATGTAAAAGATTAGTAGATCTTTTTCCCCTCTTCCTTGAAGAGGATAATTATTTAAATCCATGTGAGGGTCTATCTATTAATGATGCTATAATGAGATTAATTGTAGAGTAGTAATGGCATGTTGGGCTATACTACTATTATTCGGTAATTAGGAATTTTAGAATAGGATGGTCCAATGATCTCATTTGTAGGGATAATATTTGTGTAAGAAAGACCATGCACATGATGTTACCACTTTCCACATGGGGAATCCATCCACATCTAAGTACCATTCTCATAATTATCTCTAATCATTTTGTATGCAAATTTTTTGCTAATTTTTTTCTCTATTATTTTTGAGTCAATATTTGTTATAGACATATTGAAAGTTATTTCTTTCAGTTTCCCTAACAAATTTGCTTCTTTTGCTCAAGAAACCCAAAAGAAAACAATTTGGATTTAAGGATTCCGTATGAATTTAAATAAGTTTTTAGACTAATTATGAATGCCAATTAATAACAAGGATATTACTAAGCATCCACCTCATTGAAACAATTCAGTGTGGTAGATATATAGTAGATGGACACGAGATGAGTAGATGTGTAGCGTTGTCCTAATAATAAAAGCAGCTATACTCGATCATCAATTTCTCAGTATGCATTTGAATGTATATGTTCTCTTTGATGTGCATTGTCACTTTATACTTTTAGCTAGGATGTATAGGTGGTCCACACCTACAAAACCATAGCTTGCATTGATGTATTTTTTTGATCCTTTAAGATGGAGGATGGGAATATTCTCCACGAAATTGTTTCGTGTCCGCATATATATTAACTTTCTAAGTTGTAAACAAAACAAATTCAAAATGATCTCTTAATGAAAAAACATGCACCCATCGAGATAGCCTACCCCACTGAGGGGAGAGTGGGCGGGCCCCACCTCTTGTTAAAGTCGAACTACGAGCATTATTATCTCCCAACAAAAATAGATAACTTGTAACCAAATCTTCCATATTTCTAATATGCATAGCATTTTGTCACAATCTTGTTTCATCTACAATAATATATATTGAAATGAAAGCAAAATTTCTATTAATTGATTCATTATTCAATCATCATACCTCTAATTTATTCTAAGAAAGTAAAAATTATTGAATGTGTTCATTATATGTTTATTCTTTGGGGTGCATAATTGTGATTCTGTTTCTAGATATAATTAGCATAATCCATTGTTCACAGTTACCAAATTAATCAATGTTTAAGCAAATTAATCAATCTTAGATTCTAACCAACAACTATTCATTCCATCTGGCCCGACCCACTATTTTTTTTTTCTAATTATGCCCGATAAGATACTAACCAAGATTTTTTTGTCATATAAATACAATAGAAGATCTCGTTCACAAGCCTAAATATATACAAGTCAAACCAAAATCATTTAATAATTATATACATAATATTATTATTTTGCAATATATAATTCACACGGTTCTTTCATAATTTGAGTGAGGCGCTGCTCCCTCAAACTCCATTTTGCCACATATCTTCTGCATTTTTTTTATTTGTTTTATAAATAATTCGCCCAAGTAATTATTAATTTAATAATAACATATGAATTATTGCAAAAATCAGTTATTTTTTATTTGAAATTTAAAAAAGTAAGAGTAAGTTATTCAAATAAATTCTTAGAAAAAAGGGTTACCTTCAGAAATAAAAAGAAAAAAAAAAAGAAAATCTGATAAGATGCTGATTAATGATTATTATTTGTATGTTTAAGAAACTAATTGTTCACATGATTCCCTAAATGAAGTTGGAGTTATTTTTATATATATGGATTATGCTATAAAATAAAATATGTTTCACAAGCTATTATTGTTTGACGTTTTGTTCATTAAAACTCGTGAAATTAGTATTAAACTCCGATTAATCACCACTACATCAATTAGAGTAAATTAACAAATTTAATACTAGGAACATCTACGTACATAGTTTTTGTGTCAGCATGTTGGTCTCTGTTTGCTCGTTTACTGACTTTTAACTGCTTTTGAACTTATATACACTTCTATACTGTAAAATTTTATAATCGATCCGTCGCCGCTGATTATTTGTGTTTTTTTATTATGTATTTTATCCATTATTTCGTCCATTTAGGGTTTTTTTTTCTTTTTCTATTTGTATTCAACAACTAAACTTTTTGTGCTCTTCCGATCTAGCTCACCTCATTAACACGGCACCACCATGTCACCATTAGGCAAAATCAAGGGAAAAAGGGAAAAAGAAAAATGAGACTCAAAGCTTGTTTGATTCTCTTTATCAATTCTCTTTATAATTTTACTTACCACTAATTTAATCACTAATTTGACAAATGTTCATTTATAACCACAAATTTTAAACTTTTATTAAATCTACATCACTCATTTCACCTGATTATAATCTTTTATTATAAATTAATATCAATAATGAAAATCAAAAGCCACCCAGTATCCCAAATGACACTTCTTACAAGAGAGACAAAATTGAAAACGGTTTGGAAGTTCAAAAAAAAAAAAAAAAAAAAAAATTTACTTTGTATAGATTTGTTCCGCCAAAATGTTAGCATGGAATAATACATCATCTACCAATAAATTATGCCATACCAACGTCGGTTAAATAGTCTAGCACTCTATTAAAAAAGCGAATTAATTAGAAAAATTCTAGAAGGACATGAAAAGGGGACATTATTAAGTGACATTCTTATGTGACACACTTGTATTGGATGATGAAAAAATAGTCATGTAATCATCACCTAATAAATATGTGTCATATGAGAATGTCACCTAATAATGTCCCATTTTCATGTCCCCCTAGAATTGCTGAATTAATTAATCGTTATCAGATCAAAGTTAGTGATTAAATTGATAGAAATTAAAATTGAGTAACCCGCTTGCTATTAAATTAAAATTCAGTGATCTAATTGCACGTAGTTAGAACATTTAATCAACTGATTGTTGGCAATTAAAATTCATTAATCCAATTGCAACTAAAATGAAAGTTCATTAACTTCTTGTAAAATTAACCATCTAGATGATCCCCAACCCACAAACCTGAATAAATAAATAATAGTCGTGTGGAAAAATTAACGGTTGAAAATTGAAATGTTACATGTATTAAACATATGATATATATTAGTATTTATTATATAATGCTACACATTCACATCATATTGGGTCCATCTCCTATACATCCCAGTTGAATTACTTATTTATATATATATATATATATATATATCGAGATAATTTATTTCTAATTTATCACGATATATATAATAAGTAATTTAATAGGATGGAAACATGTGGACACAAAAGGAGTTAGATGTTTAACATTATCCATATTTATTTTTGATTCCTTCATACGATATTTTGTTTCAAAGTCAACAACGTAATTATTATTACTACACGATAGAAATAATCTAGTATTACATGTCTGGCACAATTACAATACTAGATAGATAGTATGGTATAACATATGTGATATGTCTGGGTAATGATGTGCTGACATAAGTGGTTGATATTATTCCACGTTATTCTCTAATGCTATTATGATACCAGACGTCTGATACTAGATCTTTTCTTCACGATAATACATGCAAAAACTCACACACACACAAAAAATTCTTTCCATTTAAAGTTGTGGTGACATTCAGAGTAATTATTAATTTAGTATTATTATTATTATTTTTTAAACAAGGAGAGATAAAGAAAGGGGAGGGATGTGTATGTGATTCAAACTCGAGTCTCTCATAGGAAAATGTGAGCATCCACAGGCGGATCCAAGCGGACTCCGCTCTACTTCCTCTATTATTTTTCTAACCACGTCTCTATGAATATCCAACTATTACACTATAATTTAGAGTAATTATTATTTTTCTCTAACAAAACCTGAAAAATAAAAACATAAAAATAAGAAAATTGGTTGACTGAAGCCATTTGGAAGTTTGAACACTCAACCGATGATTGCGGCTAATTTCCCTCGAAGTTATTAAATAAAAATAAAATCTTCACAAAAACACATATCTTATTGGACTTATTAAAAAATAATTAATCCAAAATCCTCAGCACATGCACATGATGAAGTCAAAGTCAACAGCTTTTTGCTTCCTTTTTTATTATTTTTATTAGTATTTATTTATTTTATTATTTTATTATTTCATTTCAAACTGTAACGCGTCAAAGAAAGTCCAGACAAAATCAGTCTTGTTTTGCGTGCACGTCTCTCTCTCTCTCTCACAATTATTCCCTCACCGTTTTTTTTTTTTTTTTTTTTTTTTGGGTGTGTTTTGGGGCCAAAAATTATTTTGCGTGCAAAGCCCCGTACTGTTTTCTTGCCCTTTGACCTATTCTTTTACTGTCTTTCAATTATTTTCTATGGTATTTTTTTTTGTTTTTTAATTAGTAAAGGTCTAACTTATACACAATAATGTCAATGATACAAAAGTTTATTTCAAAATTCAATTCTATTCCGATCTGCACAAAAAGTACATTGTCGGTTAGATTTTTATATGTTAGCATTAAGGCGTTAAGAATCTACATTTTTTTGTGTTGGTTGAGAGGTCTCTAAGACTTTATTTCTTTCAAAACGATGTATTTGAGTTTCATCTAAAATGAGCCCCAGATCGGAAGAGATAAAGAAAAGATTAGGATAACACCCTGTCATGTCATCTTTTGTGTAGACTACCACTAGTATTGCTAATCTATTGAGTTCTATGCTTACGGATCGTCATAGAACTGCTACTTACATACAGGGACCTAATTAATTGCTTAACTAATAACTTCTATATAAGCAAATAATTGAATCTCCTTAGTTGAAGTACCAAACAAATATTTTACTCGTTCGTGATGCTAAGAAAATATGAGAAAAACAGTTATGTGAGATGGGCCACAGTTTGATGTATGATGTGAACAGAGGGTTGGTTGTACTGAAGTAAAATGTCAAACACAGGGTTTGGAACCCCAGAATTAGGCCCAAGTTGAAATTTTTTCAAAGTCAAAAGTCTGCAAGTGGCCCCACTACTGCTGAAGATAATGTTTAATGCCAAATTACTACTTTTAAAAGAAAAAAAGAAAATGAAAAACATTTTAGGGACTAGGGTCCATTTAGCAACTAATAATTATTATAACCATTACAATAATTAGTTTTCTTATAATTGAAAAAAGAGAGATAGAAGAAGATCCCCCAATTAAAAATAATAATGATAATAATAAGAGAGTTGGCTTTACGTGTTCTACAACTCTGGATTACTACCAAGGTGATCATTGTAGTTGCACTGATCTATCATGAGATCTTAAATGTTCACAGAGGTGAATATAATCGTGCTCAAGCAAGTTAAAAATGTTATCAATTATCCGCGATTCAATCATGGTGTGTCCGCATCTCACATGTTTTGATTCTTCGTAAGATATCGAGATGTCTGTGACAGCATGTGGCGTTATCTTCAAAGCTTGAAGAAGTGTCGAGCTTTCAAACTATATAATAGTTTGAGTCATTGAAAATCAACGGGCAAGTAGTTCCAATGTCAAAAGATTGCTCAGACATAAGATACCAACCTATGTCAAAGATTCAATTCTCTGAGAGAAGAAAAATACTCGTGTGGCAGTTAATAATGCCCACATGCTCTCTGAGAAGGAAAATGTACCTGACTTTGTGAGAGAGAATAATTGTAGCTTAACAATTTCCATGCTGATGAACACTCAAGTAGTTCATGTAAGATATGCGATCGCGACTGGCCAGCATGACATGCGAGAAAAGTTTAGTCACACGAATGCTCCAATGGGCTGCTGAATATCTGATGACATACATAGGTTCATAAGTTACAGTTAAACTAGAGAGTATTGCCCCATGAGCCAGACTTCAATTAGCTCGAGGTGTAGAGCAGGATAGTGAATCAACAAGAATCTACAGATAAGTAATTCAACACCATATTTTTCAACATAATGTTACATGGGAAGGCTAGGTCATGTTTGAATCAAACAAGCTTTCATATAGTTTTTTTCTTGCGCAAGAATCAGTTGAATTAAACCAAAATTCAGCACTAAAAGCTCAAATGGGAGGATAACAGAGTGATAATCATCTTTCTAAACTAAGATAATAATGCACTAAAAGAGATATAATGGAGCCTTTGTGCTATTCTCCTAACAGGAGAGCCAGCCCTCATCCACCTGGTGTAAAGACTAGTAAACAGCCTCATGACTCTGAGGAAGTAGCTGCAGCTTGCTGGAGTCTACGTTGATGCACATCCCAGTTGTACACACGAGCAATAGTAACCTTAAAAGAAAGCATTTGCAAAGATAAAGAGCAAGACCAAAAAAATCATAATAATAAAAAAAGCCCAAGAAACCACCTAAAGTTCTTCCACACAATCTTATTACAAATGTAAAGCATTTAATACCCCAATAAAAATTCAAGGCAAGCATACAAACTCTTTATACCATTATGCCCAAAAGAGAAAATGCTAAAATTTAAGCCATTTAACCCTCCTCTTTACACACACCAGCGCGGGCGAGGGCGCGTGCACACACACACACAAAAAAAAGGGGGGGGCAGAGCAACAATAAAATATTCCAGAATATGAAAGAAAAGTGCCACCAATACCTGAGTAATCGTCACTTGATCCCTCAAAAATTGTAGATCAGCCACAAGAACTTCTAAACTTGCTTTGGCATTTTCTAAATTTTTTTGAAGAAGGGCTGTTGCCTACATAAAAGTTCCCAAGGACTCATAATGCAAGGGGAAATAGTGCAGGACCAGGTCAGAGACCTTATAAAAGTCAGTAGTAATACCTCTTCAAGTGAATATTCAAGCATGACGTTTGCCCCAAGCCATAGACACACAGAATCAGCATCTTCAATGCGAGCCCTGGAATATATGCCTTCTGACACTTCAAAGTCAGCAATTAATGCCTGCACACAACACGTAATAAGGCCAAGAATACAAACATCCCAATATTCAAGATAACGTCACTACACAATGATTAGTCAAAAAAAACACAACACCAGATTAAGTTTGGCTAAACAACTATCATGTGCCAAGCACTAGTTTTGGGGGTGGCAGCAACTAAAAATAACCATCATAAGCATGAAAAAAATTTGTAGATTGAAGCAGCAATTTCTCAATGACAGCTTACACCAGAATTTACTTGAACATATGGAAGACAAATTTTTTTGAGCATCATACAACAATATCACGTTTTTGCATGTCGAACAATATGCTTTACAGCCATGTGAATCCTCCTTTATGACCAAATCAATATGTTGTGAGGAAATACAATCAATCTGGATGGCACCACATTTTACATATGATAATCTACCTCAGCCATTGGCCACTAGCTAAGTTAGAAATACTTAAAATAATAAATATCATGTTTGAAATGATACCTGAGATCAAGAAGCAACAGTCAAAAATAATAATCAGACCAACCCGAAAAATTAAGTAGGATTCTAAAAGTTTTGCAAAGTAGAGGGTGTATGATTGAAGATGAATTGATAAGACATGATCCAAGAGATGTAGACATGGTATTGGTAATAAATGCAACTGCAGGACAGGCTTCCAATCTTCTTTTGATAGTTTGGTAATTGATTCAGCATTTCTCAATACAAATGATGGACCAACAAAGTACTAAACCAAAATTGTTGGAAGTTTAAAAGGCTAGGAATAGCTACAGTGATTCCTTTTCAATACACACACAACAACTAAAAGAATTCAATAGGTAGTGCAACTTGGGAGGAAATTATACTTTATTGCTATCCCATGTAGTTCAGAAGAGACATGGGATTAACAATCCATATTAATTCATCTTTTGAACCATCATTGATTAACAACTTCATTTTGTCTCATGTGATATCTTTCAATATACACAAGTTGTTTGTATTCTGTTTTTCCTTTCTACCCCTTGATTTTTTCAACTGATTTTGTTAGTTTGTACTTCTGTTTGCGGTGCATAGGCAAAATTACAGATGCATGGAACCTCGGGATGTGTGTGTGTGTAAGATAATAGACACATCTACAATAGAAAAAAACAGAAGAGCTTAAATGAAGATATTTACATATTTAGTTATTTGATTAGATACAGAATATACATCGAGCAGAAAGGACAAATACATAACAGAAAATGCACTAGATACATCTCACAAATCTTAAAACTAGGAAAACTAACCTCACCACCGTCTTTCTTAGCTTGCAAAGTTGCTACCACATCCAAGCATTTCTCAATGTCAGGAATCTTTGCCTGTTAAAATGAATAACTACAAATATCAGTCGAAATTCTTAAAATGAGAAAAAGATTTTAAGGAGCAGAAAGGGGAAAAACATGATCAAGCCTCTGGAATTCTATTTTTTACCCGTTTGCTTCAGGATATTGGCTTACAATTACAAATAACAAATTCATGAAACTGGGAATTAGCAGGAAATGGATGGCAACTTTAGGGATTCCAAACTCTAGAATTCAGAAAGTCCGGAAGATTGAAGTGCAAGAATTCAGATGAGAGGGCGAAGGGCCACATATTCTTTACTGTGTGTTCGATTTAGATTGTTGAGAATTGTTTTGTGAAAAAGTGATTTTTTGAGAGAATGTGGTTGAAAGGTAAGGAAAAGTTACAAATTTACGTGTAAGATTATTTTAACGAATAAATGTGTGGATGAAAATGACTTTGAGTGAGAATTGTATCTTTGAGAATCTAAATCAAACAAAGCTTTGGTCATTACTCGAGCAGAAATAAAGAACATGCTAATCTAATACTAAACAACCTGAAATGTCAAGCCAGTAATAATTTTAATATCTACGAATAATAATCTGTTATGAAGGGAAAAATGAGTCTTGGTCCACTGAAATTTAAATCATAATCATTTCTTTAGAAACTTAAAAATAAACTAAATCCAAATAACTAAATCAAAGCAATATCTGAACAACAAAGATGCAAGATGACAAACTGAGTATACCTGAAGATCCCTCTGCTGAGCAAGAAGTTTCATCTCCACTACCCTGTACTGCTGAAGCCTGATGAAAATTTAAAGTAGAATACGTAGGCCAAAATTGAAAAGAAAATATGTTCACAAGCTAGACAAAAGAAAAAGGAATTATTCTAAAGAGAAATGGTTGACAAGTGCTAACACACAATCATAAACGCATAAGCTTCCCTGTCAGATTACCATATTGAAAGGGGGGGGGGGGGGAATGACCCAACAACATGCAGTTCAACTTAAGCCTTGTCACTTAAAAAGACAACAAACATGAACATATATTCTTATTTGTATCATAAATCTATACAGTGCCGCAGTAAGTGATACCATAATTACAACAAACTTGGACGCATGGATCAACTTTTGTTGCTCCCTAGCAACCAGCAAAACCTTATCATGTTTTCAGAGGTTGAATATATTTATACGTATTGTAACCACATCTCCAATCTATCGACTTGTCTTTCACATCTTACGGATTTCACATCTTATGGACATTTTGTCCAATAAAAACCTGACTCTTCACTAATCTGTAAAAACTTGCTAACCATTTTCCAATGTACGAGAGAGAGAGAGAGAGGCATGGGTGTTGGTTCCATTAAATTTATAGCCCCGGTTAAGCCCCAATTTTTATTTTAAAATAGAAGTTGGTCAAAACAATCGCATCCACATATTTCAAGGAACTTACTTATATACATATAGTTAGTAGTAGTTTACTTTAAATTATATAATAAGCTTAAATTATTTGATCTTAGGGCCTCTATAAAATCAATTCTCACTCATACTCATTTACAACCACACATTCACCCATTAAAATACCATTGCATGTAGATTCGTAACTTTTCTTACTTTTCGACCACACATTCACTCAAAAAATCACTTTTCACAAAATCAATTCACAAGAATCAAAATCATACACCAACTTAGCGTTAATATGTGCCTTATGTGTCAATAGTATACTGATACCAATCATTGGAGAAATCACGTGATAAGATCTTAATGGGAGACTCACCCAAGGCCAAATTTTACTATTCTGTTGTCCGTTTACAAGTAGGATATGAAAATACAACAAAATGGTATTTTCTCTTCTGGGTTAACAAATGTAAAATAGGATTATTCAATATGCATGTGCAAAAATTATAGAATATAAATAAAAACTTATAAATTATGAAGATATTATTTTATGCCAGAAAAGAAACGGATTTGCCAATTACAATATTTGAAATGCATGCAACCCCGAACCTCCCCAAAAAAAAGGCGATAGGCAGGCATTAACCCTATTGCTTTAAATACCTGAGAAATGGTCTCACTCGTTGTACATTGTCCAAGGTGATAAAATGTTGACAGTAATTGGGCTCATCATCTTGACTATAAGTTAATTATTGTGATTAAGCACAACTATTGAAGAAATTCATGAACACGTGTCAAAGAAAATGTTGCTAAATGTTACAGCCGATTGGTTCATTGAACACACACTGGAAACATATTATCTCATTTCCATATGAATTTTCGGTTATTTTTCCACCCCAATGCACTAGACTAGTCAACCGTTATTTCTAATGAAAACATTCAATAAAGGAGTTTTACTTCAATCTGGATAACTATTTGATAATGAATTTAATTTCTGCTCAAAATTCTCCGATCATCCAAATGAAGCATTTTCCTTGTGGATTCAACTTCCATCAGATAACCTAAACCCACTTTTTCAATGGGCAACCTTGCAATGAAAATGCCCCAATGTTAATTTATAAAATTACTAGAATGTCAGATCAGTAAGAATGACCAACGGCTTCTGAATAATCTAAAAGCTTAAACAGACAGTATTTCTTAAAAATGATATCTCTTCCTCCTGAGCATAATTATACGAATAAACACCTTCAGGAACCCAAATTTCCATGATAACTTCGCTTATCTCATTACTACTAGGGTTTAATCACGACCAAGTACATCCTCCGTGTAATCAGAAAACAGCATTTAAGCATTTAGACTAAACACTAAAATAACCCATTAGTAAGTAAAATTAAAGTAATAGATATTGCTCCAAATCATTGAACAGAGGAATCCCTATCAAATCCACTAAAACGTTTACTGATCATAATATATTCAACCCGGTATGTGTAAATATCATGTTTAGATAGTGGTAAAGTAGGGGGGGAAAACCTTTCTTGCAGAAAAGCAAGAGCTGAGTTGACATCAAGCCCGGTCTGAGAAAGGTAAATCTGGACGTCTTCCACGAATTGCGCCGCCGGAATTCCTCTTCTCTCCGGCACACTTGCTGATGAGGAAGCTGAAGTCGCCATTTTCCGATGCTTAGCTTAGCATACAGATATGCATTTAGCTTCAACAGCTTATGATTCTTTGAGGGTTTTTCTGCGTTTTTCCCTTTCCCTTTTTTCCCTTTTTTTTTTTGCCCCCTGTATTTGATTATTGCCGGCAGTGGGTTAGAACTAGTAGAAGAAAATACGCATTTAGCTTCTACAGTATATTGCTTGAATTTTTTGCCTAAAGTCGCTAATCTTTTGACGCGATTTTGGCTTATAAGACTCCAAAGTTTTTAAACTTTTTCTTTTCTTTATTTTATTTGAGTCCTTAACTTTTTGGAGTATGGTGCAAGTGAGATTCGTCAAATATATATATATATATGATTTATTTGACTAAGAGCTTGTTTGAACCTCTTTATTATCTTATTATTCTCATAATTTATAATTTTATCTACTATTAATTTGACATTTGATTTGATAACTGTTCAATTACAATCACATATTTTAAATCTTTTTATATTTTCAATAAACATTTTACCTCTCTAATCTTTATAAATTCACCAAATTTTTACAAATAAAGATGTTCAAATAAGCTCTAAATTTTAATTTTAAATAAAATGGGTTTGTGTATGAAGTGAAGAAATTAGATGCATGTTTTTTTCTTTTCTTTTTTGGAAATTACAAGGAGATAAATAGTGAAGAGGAATCGACCCTTTAACTAAGGGTATAAAGAACAAAGTAGGAAGTCACTAGAATACAAATATATTGGCTTTTTGTGTGTTTTCAATACTCAACTTTTTTCTTTGTATTTCTTTCTTCCTTTTTTTTTTTTGGAATTAGGTTTTGAACTGATTCTTTCTTTCCTTTTTTTTTTTAAATATATTTTGAGTACCAAATTTACAAAATAATAAGATATATGGGCCAAGTTTGTTCCATGTACTGGCCCACTCTCTCAAAACTTTGCAAGCTTAACATAAGGGCTGTGTTCCATCCATGGTCCAATATGCAACTGCACATATGGAAATAGCTGTGCTATTTGAATAAAAATAAATATAAAAAATTTAATAAGATTGACACATGGTATTATCTTATTTTTCAACAAATTACATTACTTTTATATCAATACTTATCACATAATTCACATGTCAATTTTATCACTTCTTTTGTCCAACTAAAATTTTTCTTTGTGAAAGAGATTAGGAAACGAACCCATTTTGAGAAAATTAGACATAGAGGAAATTAAAGATTGTACACTTTTTTTTTTATATCAATTATGCACCACTCACATAAAAAATTTGTTATTTTACTCTTTTAGATTACATTTATGCCACTCCATTTTTTCTTTCTTTTTTTTTCATTTTTTCATTTTTTTTTTTGTATTTTCATATCCTTCGTTTATTTTTATTATTTTTTATAATAATTAAAAGCATTATTATTTTAAATTTTATTATTAGTTTATATTTATTTATTACCCTAAATTTCATCTATATATATACATATACAACCCTAGTTGCATCCCAAACGAACTATCACCACCGCAACCAAATGTACGCTGCACCACCACCTCACGGCTGCCACAACAGACACTAAAGTGACTGTTGGCGGCAGTCGCGGCAGCGACAGCTGCGAACAGTAGCAGTGGTGACTGCTGCGAGTCAGCAATTGTTTGGTGTTGTTGCCGGAACGTTTTCCTGCGGCTAAGTCTACATCTTCATTTTTTTTTTTAATTTCGATACTTGGCAGCTAAAACCCTCACTTGTCATTTTATCTGTTTTTTTTCATTTTGTTACCATCTATCAGGGTTGTTTCCATCTTTCGGTTGCCTTTTTTTGTTTATTTTCCTATGTTAACATTGATCGGTTTGTTACCGTCTTTCAATTGATTTTTTTTAATTTTCTTATGTTACCATTCTCATTTTGTTATTTCCCTATGTTTTATTATTTTGTCACAGCTTTATCATTTTGTTACCATCCCGTTGTTATGAATTTTTTTAAAGCAGTAGCATCGACTACACTAAACACACATATTTTCCTGGTGGCAACATTTGTTTTATTAATGGCAATATCATTACTGTGTTTGTGGAGTAGCAGTGTTGGCAGTTGATGGCGGTTCCGAGTTGAACGTGTTATTAGCGGTATAACTATTTTTTGATTGGAAAAAATTATATTTAAGTAATTATTATTATTATAATTACAAATAATTTATAAAAACAATAATTAATAAAAATTGAATTTTAATTAAAATTGGTTTATGGTAGTTTTGAAATAGAAAATAGTATTTTTGCAATTACTTTCAATCTAGGGGTATTTTTTTAAAATCCTATTACAAAATAGTAGCTTTTATGTAAAGAACCCTTAAGACATATTGCCATTTTAATATTGGCACTATCATTTTTACTCTTTTACATGATATTATATATACATATATATATATATATAGAGAGAGAGAGAGAGAGTACTCATCATTGTTTTTTTACCATTCTTTTTTTTATTTTTACATTTTATATTAATATTATTTATTTTTTAATTTTTTTGGATATTTATAACTGAATTTAATATGATTTTAAATTTATTTCCTTATCATTTCTTTTGTAACTGACTCTAATTTGAATCCCTCAATTAATTAATTAATGTGTCTTTCTTAAATCTTAGTTCCTAAAGTACGTCTGGAGTCTTTTTTCAAATACTAGTATTGCACCCGTAAATTGTACTGGAAAAACAATTTGAAAGTGATTAAAAAACAGATTGACAGAAATAGGTTTTTCTAAAATCCAGTATCATATAATAAATAAAAGAGTTAATATTATAGAAAACCTTCATATCATCATAAATTTGAATAAATACTAATATACAATTAGTTTAAGTAGAATAATTAGTATGCATGTAGAAGTGTTGTTAAAATAACGAAACCAAATTCAATATGTCAAATTAAATAAAAATCCAAAACTAATTTACCCACCAAACTTCTATTTAGTAATGAGGAAAAAAATAAATTATTACATCATATAGTGTTCCCTAACTCTTTAATTTTTAATAGAATGGCATCCAGAAGAGAACAAAAACAAAAGCCATAAATGGAACTTAAAAAGGTTTATAAATTATGTGTAATTACACATATTCCTTCTCTAATAATTCTATTGTTATCATTAAAATTGTCTAAGATTCTTATATAAACACAAGTAATATAAGCAATTAAAATTGAGCCTATGGGCTTAAAATTCAATGTAATTACTTTAAAAAAAGAAGTAGAAGCGTATAAATAGATGTTTTAATGGGTACACAAAATCTACAAAAGAGAGCACTAACAAACACGCTCAAAACACAAATTTTAAGTCAAAATAAAATAGAAAAAATACAAAAAATAGCATATGGATTAAAATGCTCAAAGCTCATCATTAGCAACGGCGAAGCTAATAAGAGTAGGCAAAGGAAAAAACAGAGAAGAAAGGAAAAAAAAAAGACAATTTGACAGAATTGAAAGCGAAAAAGGGCGGGAAAATATTTTTGGCAAGTTAGTTCCCTTTATATATATATATATATATATATATATGTTCAACAATTTCGTCTGCATATCTTCAATTTTTAACTTTATTTTTGATGAAATTGGGTTTGTCACGGCCCCAAATTATTACTTTATTTTCTCGTATTATCGATGTTTAACGGTAGTGAAAGTATTTGTGAAATAAATCTTGATTCAAAATTTGAAGGCAATACAAATACAAGTCAAACACTATTATACATGATATCATGTTATTATAACTTTACAATAACTATTGCGGCCACCCACAACAAATTCTCAGCTATACACCGAAATCTCGATCGTATACATGTATCTTCTCCATCCTTGAGACGATCCGACCACAAAGCTTTTTAATTTAATGCGTACAAAATTGTTAAAGGGAAAGAGAAAGAAAAGTGAGTACAACGTACTCAGTGAGTAATAAAATATTCTGATTCACCTTTCATTTAAGAAATGTATTTTCAAGAAAATCATGTATTTCACAAAGCCTTTAGATGTACAAAGTCTTTAGATGCACAAAAGGGTCATATCACTAGTCAAATTACTATCCGTTGTGCGCACATGATTCAAAGATTCAAAATAACCAAGATCACGTCGCAAGGCCATAATACCACAAAGATTACCACATAGCCAAAATGACTAAGATCACATAGTAAGGTCATATTACCACAAAATAAAGCAAAACGGGTAGAGCATTAACTAGTTATTCAAATGTAACAAACCAACTTCTTTGCATAATGGCGATACATCAAAAATCCATGCATGTCTCATGAAACTTTATGAATAAAAGGGAATCAAAGTATTAGTTACTCACCTTCTTAACTTGATTTCCCAAAGATTGTTTGAACAATTCTAAGTGGAAAGTGCTTCTAAAACCTTGATATTCTTCAATTAAGGCTAGTTTTCTAAGTTACAATATTTTTATATAGGAATATGAGTGTTTTTCAAGTGAACAGGTGGTGTTTTGGTAGGTTTTTCATTGTGTTCTTTCACCCTTCACACTTATGGACGAATTTTTGAAATTATCGTGGAATAGAGAGGATAAGTGGCATGTTTGGAGAGCTTGGCAAATTTTTCTCTCCTTTGGCCCTATTTATAAGTGTTTAGAATTAATTGTTTTTACATGTCAATTGAATCCACAGAGGGTTAATTTTACAAAAGGTCCCCAATCTTTGGGTTAACAATCGATTTCATCTCTAACCTTTTTTAAGACTTTCCTTGGTCCCTAACCTTTCATAAATGTGCATAATAGGTCCATTTTTTCACGATTCGGTCAATTTTTTTAGAAAATGATGGTTATATTCTCAACTTTTGAATTTAAAAAATAAAATATTTTAAAATTATAAAAAATTAAAAAAAGAAAACCCACCCACCCCCTCTCATGAAGTTGCCGGAAATGGTAACAGAAATTGGGGGTGAATCCCCCCTTTCAGACAGCAAAATGCTGCCGGAAATGGGGGATTCACCACAAAAATGTTGCCAGAAATGGCAGCAGAAGCTGCCCCCCAATTTCTACTGCCAGAAACAACAGTAAAATGCTGTCGTTTCCTACAGCAAAAATGCTGAATGGTAGCATTTTGGGGGGAGGGGGCTGAATCCCTCATTTCCTGTAGCATTTTGCCGCCGGAAAAGGGGATTCACCCCCAATTTCTACTGCCGGAAACGGGTGGGGTAGGGAGAGGGGTGTGGTGGGATTTTCTTTTTTTTTTATTTGTTATTATTTTTAAATATTTTATTTTTTAAATTTAAAAGTTGAGGGTATAACCGTCATTTTCTAAAAAAATTGACCGAATAGTGAAAAAATGGACCTATCGTGCGTACTTATAAAAGGTTGGGGACCCATAAGAATCTTAAAAAAGGTTGGAGACGAAATCGATTCTTAACTCAAAGGTTGGAGGCCTTTTGTGAAATTAACCCATCCACAAATTACAAGCATAGCAAGTGTCTTACACACTTGGCAAAAGTAGCAATCCATTATATTCACTAAAATGACAAATGTCTTATAGACTTGGTAAAATTAGCACCATTCATTAATTACCAAAATAGGCACATGTCTTATTACTTTGCAATTTTAGCACCATATATATATATATATATATATGTGTATATATATATATATATTCAAGAGGATGATTTATTTATTCAACAATTCCTATAATTAATGTGATATTATAATTAAGTTGTTATGCTTTGGGTCATATTAATCAAGAACCGTATTTTTTACTTTGGGTCTTATTTTGAGTAGCAATTTTGAAATTTTACAATGCAATTCAAGTACTTGTTCAATCATTATTAACGTTCACATAGCTTAATTGATTGTTAAATTTTTGCAGAATGTTACAGGGTTTGG
>CAVNYN010290310.1:7059-57412 GCA_963692815.1 Nyctanthes arbor-tristis | reverse complement strand
CTACACGACGCTCTTCCGATCTGAACCCAGTGCATTTTATTCTTCCTTGATGTATACATTAAATCATTCAACCTGAGAATGCTTATGAACTCTTTGATTTCCTTTGGTTGGGTATTCAATGCATAAAGAACTGGCATTCAACTCATATGGATTTAATGATCATTGCTAATGATAACTATTTTATATGCCAAAATAGAAGTTCTCAAGATTTTATACGTTTTATGTTTGTTTTCATATTATTTTGGGCCAGCATAGTTTGAGCAGATAAAACTAACTATCATTGCTGGTTTCAAAAATAGAATATTTACGCTATCATACCTGTATGACGACCACATAGTACTTGGAATTGTTACGATCGCTACAATCAGTTATAATGGATGGTGCTTGTGTGTTTACCTATATAGAATAAACAACTTTCAGGTGAGTAAAATATCTTCATTTGAAGATCATATAAGTTAGGTATCAGAAAACATGAGTTAGTGTGGATGCAAGTCTGCTCTTAAACATTCATTTTGGTGTTCAGAAATTGTTTATGATTACATTTTTCATTACTCCCAAATGATTAATAGGTCATAAGTACTAGCCAAGTAAAGGATCCAATAAACAACATAAGTTAAATTCAGCATCTGAGCTAAGATGAATAGTTTAAATTATGTCAGCATAATATTTCTAAAACTTAGTTGTCCAAACATGATAAGATTCAAAAACTAGGGACGAAGAATATAGAAGAATAAGGAAATACACACATCATAATTCATAACATGTTCGATTTTCATTGTAATGGTGCTTAATAGTTTATTTGAATTTGATTATGTTGTAATTGGTAGAAGAAATGTAGTTACTTTGAAATTTTAGATTTGTAATCAAATTTAATGTAATCAAATTCAATGTAATTTTAGATTTGATGTCTTTATAAATAGGATTTTTTTTTTACATTGATGTGGGTTATTTCCATTTTCATTGTAATGGTGCTTAATAGTTTATTTGAATTTGATTAGGTTGTAATTGGTAGAAGAAATATAGTTATTTAGATTCGTATATATTGTGTTCCAAATGACATATATTGCATGCTAAATCTTGTTAATTTGGGAAGAGTTGTTAAAGGTTACGATAAAAAAATAAAAGAATATAGTACCAAAAAAATTTTTTTTCGGGGGCAGCCCCACGGGCAGGGGGCTCCGCCTCCTTCCAACCCCCAGTTATTACTTGTTATAGGGGTCTATTTTTTGAAATTCGTCTAGGACCTCAATAACAACAAGACCGGCACTGATATCATTAATGTATATATGTCGATAATTCATTATACAACTTATTATTGTATATATTTTTGAATGTTGTTCTTCCCATGCAACGAACGAGTGTTGTATTAGTTATCATTAATATAATTATAATTATAATAATATAATAATACTTATGATTTTCTAACTTACTGCCAACACACTGCCGTCGCCATCACTACCTCACCTCCACTAAGTCACCTGCGTAAAAAAGTTAGTAACAAAAACAAAATGAAAAGCACATCCTAACGCGAAAAAAATTGGTAACAAAACACCTCAAATTCATAAAAAAATGTTAACAACCACATAACACAATAAAGTATAGAGATGGCGATGGAATGGGTAATGCCTAATACTCGCGGGTACTAGTCCTGAACGAGGCTGGTAGTTAATTATTGGAGAGGGTGCGGGGTGAAGAATTTCTCCCCGAAGTCTTATCGGATCGGGTACTAGCCGCCCCAACCCGCCTCGACCCGATACCCGATTTAATTTTTTTTCGAAAAAAATGTAAACCTAAGTAGTGAGTTGGTGGAAGTTTGATCCCAAATACCTAAGATGAAAACAATAAACCTTAACCATCCTGACTAGTACCTTTTTTTGTTGAATTTTTAACTAACATTAATAATTAATTCATTCAGAATTTGAGTTTTCTTAAAATAAAAAAACTAATTCAAAGACAAACCAAACCTTATCCCTAAATCAACTCCCCTCATCTCGTCTCTGTCTCTATCCAACTCAAATCCTTCAACTTCAAGTCTCCATTAGTCTACCCAATCCCAAAGTCTCCGTCACCGCGTCGGGCCGTTCTTTTGTTTATAAGGATTTTTTCCTTAACAGGGGCGGGTAAGGGTAATTTTTTCGTACCATCCCAATCGGGTACGGGGAAGGGATTTCCTTAACGGGGCGGGGCGGGGCGGGGTGGGGGAAGGCATACCCTCCCCGAACCCTCTTCATTACCATTCCTAATAGAGCATGTGAAAATTTTTAGAAAATAGTAACCAACATGGGGAAAATAGAAAAAATTAGCATCTTAATAGTATTACCATTAAACCAAAAACAAGGAACAAAATCATAGTAAGAAAATAATGGAAACCACCAAAAACCGCTAGAAATATAGTAACAGATTGGAATACGGTAACACACCGGATAAGGGGATAATAGTAATACACCATAGATTGGTTTAAGTGAAATTCTCAAAAATAAAATAGGAGGTAAATAAATAATGAGAAAACGGAAGGGAAACCATGAAAAAATCCCCCCCCCCCAAAAAAAAAAAAAAAAGTAAAATGGCAAAGGATTGTTGCCGGAACGGTAAATAGCAACGCTGTAGCAGCAGCGTAGAGACACTGCTCGCTGTGAAGCAGCCGTTGCAGAGCAGCACAGGGAGGTTGCGCCTCCCCCTTTGGTTCATGTCAAACCCCTCCCTCCCTTGCTTCTTGTCAATTGCTTCTCCTCTCTTTTATTCATCGAGAAAGATGGTATCAAGATGACGGTTGTGGTAGTGGCGGCAGCACCGACAGTGGTGGCTGAGGGGGCGGCGGCGGCGGCTTCTGCTACTGCTTGAAGAGTGGTGAATTTGTGATGAAGTAGGAGTGGATGGTGGCTAGGGTTAGGGTTTGAAAGACGGATATATATAGTCTAAAAATAAATTAAATTGAATTAAGTAATAAAAATAATAATTTAACTGTTATAAAAAATCAGAAAAGTAAATTAAAAAAGGGTATATTAATAATGTAGGGTGATATAATTACAATTAGTATTGAATAAAGGTGTAAAATTAAGTGTCTTCGAAAAAAATGGTAAATCTCTAATTGTCTCTTTCTAGTTTGAGTAGTTATTATTTATCTTTTTACACAAATAGCTTTATTTAATAGAGCAATTTTATGGAAAGATGAAAAAGTGATATTAATAAATGACATACTTATGTCATATAATTCCATTGGGTGTTAAACACATGGATATTTTTTCATCGTCTATGTCACAATTTCATATCTCTCTATAATTTTGAGGCATGTAATTTGAGGGAGACATTAAAAACTGACATTTTTGAGGTGTTGAACACATGGATACTTTTTCATCGTCTACATGTTACTTTTTCATGTTATAATTTTATATCTTTGTCGAATTTTTGAGCCATGTAATTTTAGAGAGACATGAAAATGCGATGTGAAAAACTTACTTAGCGATTCATTGCATGATTATCACATAGACACTTTTCACCATCCAATGAAATTATGCCACATCTACCATATCATTTTCGATTTCGAATTTCATATCTCCCTAAAATTATTGGTAAAACAGACTTCGGAACAAGATCCCACGTGATTGTTGTTGCTCTTCTTCAAAAGCCATAACTTCATGAGTTATGCTATTTGAATAAAAAAGAATACAAAAAGTTAAATAAAGATGGCACATAGCAATATCTTATTTTTAAACACATTCTATCACTTTTAAATCAATGTCAATCATATGGACCACATGTCTATTTTGTCAAACTCATAATGCACTCTAGTTATCCTCAAGTGCCATGTCATATATTTTTTTTCTTTTTACATTTTTTAGTATCATTCAGGGGGGAAATTCTAGACCTATTTGGTTTTATGTTATTTTAGTCCGGTTCAGTTCCATTAGGCTTAAGTCATTTTCCCCAAATATAGTTGTTATTGACACAATTTAGGTGCTGAATTTTGGCTGTCGTGTGGCGATGGTGATCTAGTGAGATAAAGATGACTTTGATGATGTTGGTCAGTGTTGACGTTGAGTTTTGATGTGGACTCCATTCAGTAAGTTCCGTGTGATATGGGGTCATGATTGACTAGAATGATGTGTCAGTGGGTTTGCTATGGATGTAAGATCATGATTAAGATTAGTATTTTTAGTAGCGTTATCGCGTGTAGCACGTGATCAATACTGATCATGTCTTGCTTGTTTTTGTGACCATTGTCTATTTGTTTTGTGGGGATTGGTGATGACGATAAATTGTGATTACTTGATGTGGTGATTGTGACTAATTTATGATGATTATGAAGATGGTGGCGGAGGACGAGGCACCATCAAAGAGCTGTGGCATGGTGGTACAACAACAGTAAGATGTTGGTGCTTTAAATGAATTTGTGAGGAAGACGATGTAATCGATGTCAGAGAGATATTGTTACTACTTATTTTATAGGTGGGCACAATTGATTTTGAAGAAAATGGTTGTCAACTAATAATTTTATTAATTAATTATATATATACACACACAACTAGAAAATGCGCGAATTGCCGTCGATAACGAGTGAAAAATCGTTGGAATTCGCCGTGATTTTACAAAAGAATATCGTTATTTATTTATTGAATTGAGTTGAATCGAATCTCTGACTTCTTATTCACTGGAAACTAGAGCCCTTCTATTTGTAATGAAGTTTTACAATTTTTTTTTATAAAATAAGGTAAATTAATTATATTACCCTTAATTTATTTTTTCTTCAATCATACAAAACACATCATAAATAGAAAAATCACAGTATTTTTAAAAGATTTTGTGAATGCTTCCTTACAAGTTACAAATATCATTTTCCTTGGAAACAAAGAAGTTGCAACTGCGTAAATGTGAATCTTCCCTAATTTTTAATGAAAGTTACCGTTGAAATTGTTTGGTTGCGAGCTTGAGGAACAACATTGATCTCCACCCACGCACTTACATTTTACGTTAGATCAAGTCGCTTTTGACACATATAGATAGTGGTTCATTTATCTTTATTCGCCGCGAGGTGACTAACGCTACTCACATAGTTGCCAAATTTTCTTTATCTCATGATTTCCATTGTAATTTTATCGACCGACTACCTATGTTTCTATGTTTGGCCATTGACCAAGATCAATAATATAACCATATTCCACTCCCAAAAAAAAAAAATGAATTTGTGTCTTATTTTCTGTCCAGTTAAATAGCATGCCTCTATACGAAATTATTATTATTACATGATTTATTATTATTTTTTATATTAAAGGGGAGATATAGGGGAGAAGTAGGTGTTGTTCGAACTCAAAACTTCTTACTCAAAATGTGAGTATCTTAACCACTGCGACACTTATTCAAACCACTACATGATTTATTTTTTGGTTTTGGTATTTGTAATTAGTTATATATATCAAGTTTTAGTCTTAATAATTCGGCTCCAACAAGAAAAGATAATCTGGCCCATCTGCGGCCCATCTCACCCGTGTACCAGTCCGCAATAATGGCATACAAGCCAAAAACCCAACTTGCTAGTTGATGGCTGATAGGGGAAGTATTTGCATGTCCCCCTAAACAAAACAAAATTAAGTGCTTGTTTGATCCTCTTTTGACATATCTCTTTATAAGTTACTTATTATTGATTTGATCACTGATTTAACAACTACTCATTTATAATCATAAATTTTAAATTTTTATTAAATCTAAACCATTCATTTCACCAACTTATAATTTCTTATTATTAGTCACTTTCAAAAAAAAAATCAAACATCAAAATGAGAGGAAATTTAATGAGAACTTGTACTGTCACCATCTTACTAGATGAGTTGAACGATAAACATTGTGTTTGACAACTATTTTAAATTAATTCAAGTGAACTTTAGTTTAATTTTTTCTTCAAAAAAAAAAGTTTGATTTAAGAATTTGACACTATTTCTGTAAACGCATTTATACATTCATTTGTACATGTAGAATAATCCTTATTATTTTAGTCAATACCCATACTCATTAAATAAGGATATATTAGAAAAATCACCTGTAAAATTTACATTTCCAATAACTTTTTTTTTAAAGCTGTGTGAAGAATACAAATCTATATAAATTGAGAAAGCGAAACCATGCTACTCCTACTTCTTAGTTTTGCTTAGCATTCACATTTGTTACATCTTTTAAATTAGAATAATTTAATTTGGTCAAATAAATTATCCACATATCTTTTTTTTTTTTTTGGATTACAATGGGGATAAGGGGGAGGGGGACTCGAGGGGATTCGAACCTTGGTAAAGCCCCGTAAGGGGTAAGCCCTTTCCACTTAGGCTATCCCTTGATCCCTTAATTATCCACATATCTTATGAGATTGAGATTCACTTGTAATATATAAATATCCACTATTCAACTCCAATCACACGCACTTTGATTTCAACAAAAAATGTTAAAAATATATGAATGCTAACCAAGTAGTAAAAATTGCTAGTATTATATAAGGAATTATCCAATTTGTTGTGTACAAGATGATGCTTAATTTCAGACAACTGATTATGAGTGGGCTTCCCACCACATGTTTACCGATCATAAAGGAGATTTTTGTTTACTACTGATAAAAAAATGTATTGAATGGTTGTTTCTCCGGTATCTTCTTCCTTCTCCACCTATTCCGTTGCAATGTCTTTTCTTCTCCTCTTTCACTATTCATTTTTACAGTACGATTAACTAGAAAAAATTCAAAAGTACCATATTATAGTACTTCATATCAATGAGGAATTCACACGTGGATTCTTGGACTATATTTTTGTGACTTTTGAAGCTAAGTGCGAGTTGTTGATTGGTCTGAAATATCCAATTAAGAACTTTCTTAAAGTACCAGATATTTTCTTAAATTCATGGAATTGCGGTATGACAGTGTGTATATATACTAGCTAATTTACCCGTGCGTTGTACGAAAAACACATATACATCTCTAAAACAAACTAAAATAAACAATTAATTAAAAGATAAAAAATAAAAATGATATACGTTTACCAACCGGATCACTCGAACTAAAAATTAACTAAAAGAAAAATATGCGCAACTTCTTTCAAAATTGATATTCTATATTAATTGATCGATTGCTAGCAAAAATATGTGTGCAATATATATAGCTGCTTATATACTTACGCAATTATACGGCCTGAATGTTGTTTTGATTATTCAAATATAAAAGAAAAATATAATTACGAATTTAATTGCTACACTTACCCAGTTAAACGTAAGGAAAGAGATAATTAAAAATTTGATTGATACACTTACTTGGGTAATCGAAATCTAAAGCATCTCTAAAGACCAAAAGTTCCGCCTTAACAACTAGGAGATGATTAAAAATTATTATGCAAAATTAAAAGATATAATAAATAAAATTCTGAAAATTTGAAAAAAAAAGATTAAGGTGAGCAGATAAATAGATTATTAAAAATTACTTTACAAAATTAAAAATTAATCCATCACTTAGTTAATATTATCCAATTATTATTAGGGTGCAAGAAAATAAAAACAAAAAAATAAATAAGACATCAATGACATCAGTATGATATCAAATTCTTAATTCCCTTAAGATGCCAATTTAGACAGGAAAAAATAAACTCACCACTTAATTAATATTATGAATTATACATATATAGTTATAGATTATTATTAGAGTGAACGATAAAATAAAAATAAAAAAATAAATGAAATATCAATATGATATCAGATTTTTAGTTCCTTTAAAATGCTAGTTTTAGACTAGAAAAAATTAACTTGCCAATAGTAATTTTATTTGGGGACAGCATCAAGAAAATGTTCCCTGTGATCCAAGATTCTCTGCTCTACACTCAACGGACAACGCATTGGTTGCAAATTCCCAACATGGCATTAAAGTTGTGACGTTATTTTTGAATTAAAAAAGAGGGTAATTGTTGAGTCAGATATCATATCTGGTCCAATCTGTACTTGATTTTCCATTTGTTGAGGAAAAATCGGAGAAAAATCTGAGGGCCGAAGGGATCGAAGATTTGATTTCGATTTTTCCGAACGCCGAAAATTGGATTCATCATTGAAGAAAAGGGCGAGGAATTGATTGCATTTTGAGTGATTTGGATTTCGATTGTGTATGGCGTACCGGAGGAGGCAGCAAGTGGGTCGGGTTTCTACAACTCTAAGGGAAGATGTATCTGATCATTCGAACAATAATTACAATTTTACGCCCCCGCCGGCGCCGGAAGATAGTTCATCGTCGTCGTCTTCTTCTTCGCTCGCTGCTAAAGCCATTAGAGCTTCCTCGGCTTATCGGGATTCCTCGCTGTCTTCGGCATACGGACAGTCCGCTCTATCTTCTCCTCGCGAGAGTACTCCCGTTCGCTCATCCTCTCCTTCCTTCAATAAGGTTTGACTTCGGCGTTTTCCTCGCTTGGTGTTTCAAGGAGTCTTACTTTCTTTTTCTTCTACTATGCTTAGTTTCATATCATGAGATCTGCCAAATTTTGCTATAATCACTGTTCTTCTGTGAGTATGATTTCTTAGTTTGCTTTCGTGTTTAGTATTGATTACTGGTGTAAAGGTGCAGTCTTTACCAGCCTCCCCCCACCCCACCTTTTTTATTCACGCTGGCACTTCCCGTTTTCATTGGCAGAATGGGAATGACAACTACTGTCTTAAAATAGTTGTGTGATGAAACGGAGGACGGCTTATGCAGTATTTGATTTTGGCCTGTAGTTAAAGTATCTTTTAGGAGAATTGAGGATAAGTTCATCTAGATGTCAGTATGATAGTGCACAAGAAAAATATACTTTCTGTTGACGACTTTAGAATTTCAGTTCTGAATACAGAGCAAGATGAGAGGAGAGTATAGGTAGCAATGTTATTGGGAAAATAAACCATCTTTAGTCCTGTATGTTACAAGTCAGAAATGTCCATTGTCCAGACGTGCATGTAAAAGTTGACATATACTTTTGAGCCTACCAGAGTAAAATTTGATGGTGCCATACTCTCAAAATTGACATATGCTTGTGAACCTCCCAGAATTAATCAATTTTCATCGTAGCCATACAAATTTACAGGTTGACTTTGTTGCACATAGTTGATTTGAAAATGGAAATGAGAGCAGGATTACCTATGTTTTATAATTTGCATTCTCAGGGAGCCACTAGAGTATTATTAATTAATGTTAATAAGATATGAATATAAATTAATATTAATATGGATATAAATTAGAAATAAAATACAAACTTATTATAAATGTTACTGATAAGGATTAATGTGATGCTGACGATGTTAGTCAAGATTAATAACATCCTATATACAAGATAAAGGCAATTAGAAATGTTAATGTTACAACTTTATTGGTGATGATTAGTTAGTTCTTAGTTGTTATATGTACATAAACATATTCGATGCACTGGTCATCAGATCATTTACTTCACAGTTAATGGCATGGATGTGTTGGTAGTTCCATGCTTCTATTTATAAATTTGTGCTCTTAGTTGAAGTAGCAAATGTATTGGGTATAAGACTGCACTTTTGCCCCAGTTATTGTTGGCAATTCCTAGACGTTGTTCTTAGATTGAACGACTAAGACATGCCATGGATATTTTTTTTCAGTTAATCCTTTTGCTATTCCGCATAGCTTTTGAGGCTTACACTTTCAATCCCTTCTCAAGTGAGGACATTATAAAACGTCTTACAACCCGCACCCTCAAGTCCCACTAACGAGGATGACGCTTCAAGGCAGCTGTGGGGACTAGTGTTTGCTTGCTTTTAGTTAGCTTTTCTAAGCGTTTATTATTAACGACTACTTTGAATGTACATCACACGTTTTACGGTAACATAAAAGTATATACAGATGGAAAAAATATTTAAATTGTTGATCAAATGTTAACATGATATACACAAAAACCTAACACAATAATAAAGTAACTTTATATTATTGAGTTACTTAGGTTTTCTTGATGGTAGTTAATTGTATTGAAATCAAATTTATGATATCATTATTGCACAAAATAAATCTGTAAATTTATAATCATTAATAGTTTCTTAAAAGGTGCGTTATTCAAATAAATAACTTAAAAAAAAATTGCTAAACATCTTCGAGAATGTTTCCTTTCCAAGCTTAGGCATGTTCAGATTGAACATTAATCTGACTCTTATGCAATCCACATATCAGTTGGACATGTTGCTTTAGGAAGTGAAGAAGTAGTGAGATTAGGGGCATAAAGAAAGAAGTGGTGAGATTAGGGGTATGGCATTTGAAGAAGTAACACTAAATAACATTTACATTCACATAACCACTCATTAAATAACTGTTAGGGTTTGTCATTTGTAGCTAGAATTCTAACTTTTTCTATGAAAAGAGATTATTGTTTGAAATGTGTGTGCAAAAGTAGAGAGAGATTATAGGGAATTGTGAAAAAGTGAGAATATGTGGTTGGTTTGAGTTTGAATTGTTGAGTTTTCTGGTAGTGAAAAAAATAAGCTGTAGAGAATAAGGTGTTAATACACAATTAGTATTATTATGAATATATATAATTACATAATTATATATATATATAACCGCTCATTTTAATATTGTAATTATTTCACAAATGATAAATGTCCATGTTAATTTGGTTGTTACAATAATAATAATAATAATAATAATATAATATTAAAATAAATTTGTTGCTTCATGTTCAACAACAAAAAGAGAATAGGAGAATCTTACTCTCAAAATCAATATTTAAATACAAAAATATGTCTTTCCATTTCACTAAGTTTCCAACATCCAAATCGGCTCAAATTGAAAGCACGTTGATACAATCTTCTTTATCTTTGATCTCAACTCGAAAGTGCATACCTGCAATTCTTTATCATACACAATACTTTTATACGTAACAAGAAGTATTAGCTTGAATGGATGACATATGCTAGCTTTATGTTAATATTGCGGTTAACTTGAAATCAACCTCTAAAATAAATAAAAGTTTTAGCGATGTTGAATTGTAATATGAGAAATTAATGGAGTGTAAAAAATGGGGTGGGGGAAGGAGAAAGGGCAATATATACGAATTAACAAAGAGGTAGGGACAAAGGTGGTATCCAAATGTTTTACAAGGATTCCACATTTTATATAGTAGAGATTGGAGATATCAAGTAATAAGCTATTTTCTTTATCAACTAGAACATGGTATGAGTCCCTTTCTCCCTTTGTTGACTTTACAATGATGGAGGATAAGGGAACAGGCAAGGGAGAAGGGGGGGGGGACACATCATGACAAGTGGCGGGTGATAGGAATTAATAAGAAAGGATTGATACTGGTGGCGGTGGATCAAGGAAATCAAATAAATAAATTTTTGAAGGATCTTATGAGTTGTGATATTATTGCTATCATTTCCGTTCTATTTCTATTTTAAAATAGAAATTAGTCAAACTGATGATATTCCACATATTTAATGGGCTTACGTGTATCGATATTACACAAATCTTGACCACTCATTTTGTTTTTATTTTTATTGAAAAATAGAAAGTTAACTGGTGCACGGAGGTTCTTTAAGATTCCGCTATTTCTATCAATATATTAGAATTAGAAATTGTTTTGCTATTGTTAATTTGAGAACTTATCATTTTCTGTTCTATCTATTACTTCAGCTAAACTATCTGTTTTGTAATTTTGTTGTATTATGAATATTCAAGATAGTGTATTGTTGATTATAAAAAAGCTTGTGTACTTCTGTAGTCTTTTCTATGATGTAGTAATTTGTCTTGCGCACCTGGAGTTACATTCAAGTTCATTAATGGACTTTTTGTTGTCTAACTAAACTGGTGCACAGGGTTGGATATTATTTCACCACGATGCCCTTTCATTCACCCATATCCACTGGAACCAGCCTTCTATATTTTCCTGATGGATTTAACAGCATGGTGTGTTCACATTGTCCAATTCATTTAAATCATGCTAGATATCATTATAGTTGCAGAGTCAAAGAACACTCATTAGACATATGAGAAATTCTGGAGATGTTTTTATGTGTTCAAAAGATCGTCTTTTATTTTGACTTTACTTAAAATCTCAAAGAACTTGCGTTCTATTTATTGATTCTTTTTCCGATAGATTTGATCTTAGAGTTTGAAATTTGTTACGCTTGATAAATGATATGCATAACTGTTATACACTCCTATTGTCTCTTATGCTAACCTGGATTATCTGCTATAGTAATACATTTGTTATTGAAATGTAGGATTCTTTTGACCGTGATTCCACATCAATGAAAAACATGAATGAACCTAAGCAAGGATTTTGGGGGGTGCTATCTAGAAAAGCTAAGGCAATTATTGATGATGATAATGTGGCTGAACCAAATGAAACATCAAGAAGAGCAAAATTTCAGATGTATGATAAATCAACGAAGGGTCAGGTAAGAATTCCTTGTTTGGGATAAATTACTCCTTCAAATACATGCAAGAAGTACAAGAATTAAAAGTATATTTCTATGTTATGTACTTTCTAAATTTTCTCCATCCAAATATTAGGAAAACTTCACTCATACTCTTGAAAACAGGCCGTTCTAAACTGACTATTTCCCTTGCTATAAAAATATCAAAGGTTCCACGCTTACATTAGCAAACATTGTCTCTGTTGCAAGATTCATCAAGCTTTATTTTCATCGTATAGTAAGAGATGTCTATTTCTCGAGATACATAACTCTGATTCCATTTCTTGTATTTCTATTCTTGTGTTTGCGGTATCAGTCTTCACAAGGCCGTCAGAAGACAGACAATCCATCACTACAAAGGGGATTAGATGCAATTGCATCATCCCTTAATTACATTGGCGGCACAATTGGTAATGCTCTTGAGGTATGTTTCTTTATGACCTTGTTCTGGAAGTAGGGTAAATATGTTGTCATTTGAGATTTTTAAATCAATTTTTGTTTCGTGGTGGATATATTTACACTAGTAGACCGTTAGAAATAATTATGGTTTCAGTGTGTATCCAACTGAATAGCATCAGTTTTTGTTTCTGGAAGTAAAGAAAAAAATTCTTAGTGCCATGTTAGAGATTTTCACAGTCCACAGTACAAAAATTCTAAGAAGCTAGGTGCCTGGTTCCTTATGGAGCTAGGCACCCAATGAAGTGTTTACACTTCACCTGGGCCAATTCTAAGAAACCAGGTGCCTGGTTCCTTATGGAGCTAGGCACCCACTTCACAGGAACCCAATGAAGTGTTTACACTTCATCTGGGCCAGTTGAAGTGTAAACACTTCATTGGGTGCCTGGCTCCATAAGAACCAGGTACCTGGTTCCATAGAAGGACTCATTCACAGTAGTACATGTATTCGAATAATGAAGGGTTCAGTGTCCTTCAAATTCAACTGGACATCAACATATGTGAAATTCCTATTGCAACCTAACAGCATTATCATCACTGTCTGTTTTCCCTCTGGCTTATTGACTTATTCAATGCTGGTTGCAATTTTACCGTCAAAATGACCTGCACCAGAAACTGCCTGTGGGATTATGAAAATATAGTCAGTTGAGCTTGAAGGTTTGTGGATGGATGATAAATGCATAAAAAATAACAAGTCCTTATTGAATGACAACTCAATCATCGAAAGAGACTTGTTACAATTAATATATTTATATTTTGGGAATGGGCGTGATTTCCTGTAGAAGCCACCAATGCCTTATTTATCATCTACAAGAATAATTGAATCTATGGTTGCCTTGTACAATTGTGCCAAACATGTTTCAAAGAGAGGTCTGATTTCATGTACCCTTTCTATCCCATTGAGTGTATTTCCCGTGGGAGATCGTTTTTAAGAATGAGCAAGTAAAATATGATGGAGTTGCATTAATATTCATAGTGAAATATTTTGTCTTTTTGCCTCTGTTATGAGTGTTTATAATTGATCTGTGACTTCTACACTAAATTTAGTCATTTCAAAAAGATCGATGATCAATAAGGGAAAACATTTTAAGGAAAAGGCAGACATTTTCTCTGAGAGAGCGTAATATCGTATAAAAATGATAATTGGTTTTTGTGCAAAGGTGAATTGATAAATGGTAAGGCTGTTAATGTGGGATTAGTGTATGGACCAGGATGAACTTTTCCTACTAGGTTGTAATACAATTGTAATGGACACTTAGTTTAAAAGACTGATATGTGGATGCTTTCTCTTTTATCTATAGATTAGAAGATGGCGAGTATTGTGCATCAGGTCTATTGGTATTCCTTTGATGCTCGATTGGGGAATTTTGAGTTCACTTTTCTGATTCTCTCAAGAACCTCATACCTTTTCATGTTGATCTACCTTTGAAAAATAGCCTTACCTTTAAATGGTGGAATGTGGAGTTACTAGTTAGTTTCAGAATTTCAGACCTATAGGATGGATGCTTTTCCCCGTTGAGTAGCAACCTTAAAAAGGAAACTAGTCATCCAATTTCCGGCATTCTCCTCCCATCCCCTGAGGAGAGAAGGCAAAAGCTATTTTAATTATAATTTCCCATCTATCACCACTTGCACTTTTCCTCCAACATTTAACTATATTAATTGCTAAACTATACTCTCTTGCAGGAGGGTTTAACAACTGTGGAGAACCGCACAGCTGACATTATTCAAGAAACTCGCAAGATTCAGATAAGGAAAAAGAACAATACTTCTGTATCCCAGAACCAGACTTCTAATATTGATAGCTTACGGCAACAGCCAATGATGCAGAGTGGTACACATACCGATATGGAAACACAATTGAAGGCATCTCGCGACGTAAGGTGGCAACTGTGTAGCACTGGTGTAAAAGTGACACTGTGCACGTCAGTTTGTGCTTTTGCTGTACTACGTCTTTAGGAAATTAAGCTAATGCCATCTTGAGTGAAGTTTGGATTGCATTAATGTGATAAGAGATGCTCCAAGCTAATGGATTGCTGCTTCCTGTCATAATTAGATTATAATTTAGTAAATTGTAATTTGTTACAATTTTACTTCCCATATAATTTGAAGCAATTTTAATCAAGCTTTTCATGGACCCTCAAAGGCTTCCTCACTCCTTTTTAACAGATGATAATGGGAAACCAATGGGCAGCAACCATAAATTTGGTTTTGAAAAAATATTTCACACGTACTGTGGTAACCATTTCTTTGTGGTGCTCTGAGTGCCTTCTCTCTGTTGAGACTGCTCGCCAGGTTGTTTGTATGTTATTACAGTTTGCTACAGAAGTGGTGGTGGTAGATGTATGAAACAGGTGAATCAAGAATGTTGGCAGGAATTTAAAAATATACCTCCTTAAAATTCACCTACATCTTTTAATAATATTTTGATGCAAGACTTGTTAGACGTTAGTGAGACGCTTTATATGTGTCTATTTTGAATTTTAGGTTGCAATGGCAATGGCTGCAAAAGCAAAGCTTCTTCTGAGAGAGCTGAAGACGGTGAAGGCTGATCTGGCTTTTGCAAAGGAGCGCTGCGCACAGCTTGAAGAAGAAAATAAAGTTCTAAGGGAGAGCCGTGAAAAAGGAGACAACCCAGAAGACGATGATTTGGTAAGCTCTCTCTCTCTCTCTCTCTCTCTCTCTCACGGGTTCCAACTCAACTCCTGCCATGGGGAAACTAAATATTAAAACAAAGCCCATGCTTCCCATTCACTGCTCTCCTATCATACTTCTCTTGCTCTGTTGTTGAGTTCACTACATTAATAGCACAACCCATAACCTTGCCACCATCCATTTTACCATTTTCTCCTTTTGCTAGTATTAATATGTATTTTTATATTTGACAATGTATTTAAATGTAATTATGCTTTTCTTTCCCTCAGTAATGAGGTTAAAATGCATTCCTGTGCTCATATCATCAACATATATGTACAATATACATACTGACTGGTCTTTTGCAAATAATTGGTCATCAGATAAGGCTCCAACTTGAGACGCTTCTCGCCGAGAAAGCTAGACTGGCACAAGAGAATTCAGTTTATGCGCGGGAGAACCGTTTCCTAAGAGAGATTGTTGAGTACCACCAGCTAACTATGCAGGATATAGTATATTTGGATGAGGGTAGTGAAGAGGTAACTGAAGTTTACCCGGTTAAGGTAACTACATCCGCTAATCAACAGCCATTTAGCACGTTGCCTTCCCTTTCTTCTACTGTTCCTCCAACCCCTACTGTTCCCATTGGGGCAATTTACCAAGTGACTCCAGATGTCTCTCCTCGTTTCATGCCATCTCTCGACTCTAAAGAGGTTCCTGAAACCATTACCACTCCAAACCCCTATATCCAAATGCCTGCAGAAGATCATAGAAGACACTAAGTCGATTTACCTTGATGAGGGCTTTGATTTGGTTTCCATCTCGTTGAAGAAATGGTTGGAATATCAATTGTATTGTGTTCTTGATTTTGGTACTGATCAGCTGTATTATGGGATTGTCATTTCTTACCTTCTTGTCATTCTCAAAAGGAGCAGGAAGAAGTTTTTTCTCTTTTTCTTTTCCCTTTTTCATGATGGAGAACCACGGGGTGGGTTCAAGGGGTGAGTTGAATGTGTATTTATTTTGTGCTTTCTGCATCAATGTGGAAGGTTGATTAGAAATTGTATTAACTGTATATCAATGACAGAATGTTTCTATCATTCTTTTGTTATTTCCATGGACAGAATTTGTACAAGTGCATGGTTTTAACGGGTTTTTAGAGCTTGGACACTGGATTACATTTGATAAACCATTTCTTGGTATCATGCTTGCTAACGCTACTCCAGTTCAATTACTTGAATGTGCTATCCCTTTCTAGTTAGCAAGGTTCTCAATGTGGAATTTAAACCTCAAATCAATTTGTGGGTTTAATGCATATAGATTTTTATAGATTCTAAGTTAAATTAAAAGGCATATTTACTAAAGAGATCGGAAGAGCGTCAAATTGCTTTAGTTGAAATTTTTACAATGGTAGATGAACGGATAATTATAAATTGATGGAGATATTAACTCATCCAATCTCCGACTCCCTCTATAGGCTCATTTGATTTTCGTTTGAAAATAAGGTTACATGTGTGAGGCAGGGGGTCATCAATTTCAACATTTTTAGCTGATTCCTAGAAGTTTCATGGACTTTTTATTTTTTTTGTATTTTCTAAAATTGCAAAATTAGCCCGTCTGACATCCCGGCCCGATTCTTCACGGGTCCACTAGCGTGTCAGGTCAGGTCACCATTGCCATCTCTAAATGCCCCAGTGCCCGCCCTACTTACCATGATTTGATTGACGTCAAGTCCTCAACAAATCTAGATGGAAGATGTGGATTAAGAAAAACACGTTTAGGTACATGATTGTGTTTCATGTTTCATGCTTTTTTTGACAATGACAACGTTTCATCCTGCATTGTCGTGTCTAAAATGTTTGAACTTTTAAGTCTAATTTTAACTTTTTTCACGTCTCAAGTATTTTAGAACACTGATTTTGAGTACAATGTGCATCTCAAAATTGTTACTTTTCAAACCTTTAGCTTGAACATGTTATTATTATAATATAATATTTTTGTTGTGCTTCAAGAAACAATTTTCTTTTTAAAAAGAAAATCAATATAGACGGTAAATAAACGTACTAATTAAAAAAAGGTGCATGAGAAAATAAACGTACTAATTTACTCTTTTTTTTTCCCTTTTGGGACAACTTGTTATATTACAAATCTTGGTTGATTACCGAGCTAAGCTAAAGTGTGGCATATACTCACACTGTCTTTGTAATAGTGTGTAACAATGAAACTGTGGCAATAGTATGAGCAATACCACTCTTATCACGAGACTCGAAAGACTGGGTTACATGATTTACAGCTGCATTCCCCAAGCAACCTAGTAGTTCCACTAAGTAATGGAGCCAAGGGATGAAATGAAAAATCACAATGTAAAAGAATCTGATTAATTGCAAAGAATCTGATTAAGAAACTCCACTATGATCCCAAATTCCTTGACCAGTGCTAGGCCTTTCAAAAGAGCCATGGCCTTGGCCCTCGGTAGCAAAAACACACGGATTTCCCAAATTTTGGATAGCTTTGGTCACAATCATTGTGCTGTTTTTCATCATGAACTGCAATTCCAATAGCATAATGATTATACCAAATACCGAAATGGTTCCGGCAATTCGGTGTTGATGTGATTTCGGTGAACCCTTTTCTCGGATCTCCCGAGTAAGGATTTCAAACCCTTATAAGTGGTTGATTAGTGGGTAATTACTATAGGTGGTCAGTGGTGGTTAGTGGTAGTTACTATTTGTGATCGAAGATAACTGTTACACCAGTAATGCTTGTTCATTAAGAGTTGTTCGAGTGTTTGTATGTATGATCATCTAGTTTTCAAATAATCATGGTTGTTAATGATCACAATCGTTTGTTCGTTAATACTATCTGTTATCAATACCCATCTTTCATAGAGACATCGACATTAAGCTTCAACTTACCAGTGGTGATTTTTCCCATTACTCTTGATTAGCACAAGGCTTGGGTCGATTATTCTTCTGTGCTTGGCTGTACTAATTTACTTTTAAGCACATTTGAGCTAAATGTTCACTTTGTCTTATGTATCGTTCTCTCTTTTCACTTGTTTCATTGTTCCAATCATTTTATATGAAAATTTTTAGGAGCAAAAAGTCTCAATTATCCTTGTAGAAATTTTTATTCTTTACACGTGTCTCGTTGAAAGCACCGAGCCTTTTGTTTGTATATAATTTCTTTACACGTAGACAGTTCTTCTTTATAAAAGTTGTGGAAATCTTCTGCTTTTTATCAAAGTCTTCATCTCTACTTTCATAGGCTAATAGCCTATCTTATCTACATCTTATCTTCTTTTTCTTTTTTTTTTTTTTGGTGTCTAGATTGTAGAATGCAACAGAGTCAAATGACATTCCACTGTCCTCTAGTTATTATAACTTATTATAACCATTATTGTTTAGAAATATGAGAGTAATAAACAACCTACTTATAAAATTGAGTTATTCTTGAGAGACCTATTAATAAAATTTACTTTATTATTATTTTATTATTATTATTATTATTACTATTTTTCAGACGAATATCCATTGTGATTTTCATTTTTGGTCTTGGCGTGCTCCAGTTTCGAATTATTTGCGTTCCAGTCCGCTCGAACTTCCCCCTTCGAGTTTGAACCACGCTCTTTCTTCATTTCTCTACTGTCTACTAGATATACACAATTCCGGTGAAAATGGATGTGCCCAAGGACCAACTTTCTACTCTGCTAGAGCACGGCCTCTATTCTTCAGCGCAAATTCTTGTAAGAAACCTACATTTCCCTGTTGTTATTGAATTATTATTTTTTTTTCCTTTTTCTCGGAAAATGAGGTGTAATTTTATGGTGGACTAGGGTTGTTTTGCTGTTTCGTCCACTTCGATTAATCCAGAGACCAGCCCCCATCTCAAAGCTGAAAGCTTGGTTCTTGTTCTTAACTTTTTATTGTGACTTTTTCCTAAATTCTGATTAAATGTTGCTGTATTGGGGTTGGAAGTATTTGGAAGATTTTCCAAAGATTCTCCTTTTACTTATATTTTGCAGGTGCAATTTGGGGATGCCCTTTTTCGAGAAAAAGAGTACCGAAGAGCAATTGTAAGATATCATATCGAATATATTCATTAAATATGAACGTCTATATAAGAAAATCTGTGTAATTGGCAATCTGTGAAACTAGTCTGGTCTGGAAATAAACTTGCTTTGGATTTCTTGCTTGATCAAAATGGAGCTGCAATGGTGCTTAGCATTTACCATCTTGTTAACGTTAGTCATTTCTATTTGCAACAGCAAGCATATAAACAAGCATTGCAATTCCACAAAATAATTCCGAAACAAAGTGCATCAACACCACCAACAACTAGGAGCTCACTATCAGCATCAAATAGGTCTTCTTCTCCAAATTCTGCTAGCATTTCTGGAATAAATGAAAATGAGGTAATTCAAATTTTATTTTCTCATAAACATCTCTTTGATGCTCAAACTTTGATAATCTTAAATCGGTGAAACGAAAGATGAAGTTCAAGGTAGCAAAATGTCATAGCTTGCTGAATGAGAACAAGGCTGCTCTAGCTGAGGTATGTATTTGAAGTCTTCTCTTGCTTTGGTCATCTTAGAGTTTGCAGTCAACATTAGCATTTTATTGCTTGTTGATTGTCATACAGTTCCCACCTATGCTATATAGTATGAAATCATGTACAAACTTCTGCAACACGGTGTGACAGGTTTGGAACTCAACACTATCTTACTTATGTGAAACAGATGGAGGGAATTCCAAACAAATCAAGGAATTTAGAGATGAATCTTATGATGGCAAAGCTTTACCGAAATTCTAGGCATACTCGCTCTGCTATCGGCTGCTACAAAGAGTGTTTGAGGTAATCACATTGTCATAACTATTAACATTTCAAGTTAACTCCAAATGGTGGGAGCTAGGGGAGTGGCACTAGAGGCTTTTCTTTCTATATGATTCTGCTTTTTCGACACCTTAAGAAAGAAAGGGAATGAAATTAAATTTCTGGTGCAATATTTGTCACTTACATTTCTGTGGGAAAGCTTAAAGTGTTCCTTCAAGGTATGTGACTTTTCAAAATGAAATTCTGAAAAAAGAATTGATTACTTTTGTGTAACTGATGAAATTAAACTGAGAATGTATTTTCATTTGCAAATCCCTCATTCTTTGTTATGAAATTTTGTTGACATTTTATTGAAGTATGCTTCATCTCCAATCTTATTGTTTGCGCGGTGCCTATTTGCAAATTTATGAGCTGGGATCTTATATTTTGACAAAGATAGCTCTCTCTCTCTCTCTGTGCGTTTGTGTGCGCGCCTCCCCAGCGCATGCTTGCTTGTGTTTGTGTGATAATAAAGGCACATTAATGATTTAAGTAACAGTCTAATATCAATATTTTGTTCAGACATTGTCCTTGCATAATGGAAGTTATAATCGCCTTAGCTGAACTGGGTGTCACTGCCCATGATATAATCTCGCTATTTCCTCAGTTTTTTGTTATGCTAAAGGATATATACTGATATTGATATTTTGTTCAGACATTGTCCTTGCATAATGGAAGCTATAATCGCCTTAGCTGAATTGGGTGTCACTGCCAAGGATATAATCTCACTATTTCCTCAGGTTTTTGTTATACTAAAGAATATATACGGTACTGATTTCATTACGTTGTTTTCTTACTTCTTTTGCCGAGTAATTCTTCCGATTTGTTTATGGAACTGCTGGTTAATCAAGGACAGTTATCTCTAAATATTCTAGCTTTTTGAATTTATTTCCATACACTGACTTTCATTTCTATTAACCTTTTGTGATATTGTGTTTCTATTGTGTGAGGCCTTTTGGCTTCGTTGTACTGATAATGGGAAAACTGTTCTAGATTTTGAGTCTAGTTAAGTCAGGATATGACCAAAGCATTTTCGGAACATGACTGAAATTTGATATGGAAAAGAGTATATTGCCACACTTTTGTTGCTCTATTACTGTTATATGTTCCCACCAAGATGGCTTCAAAGGCCTTGTCAGTTCAGCAAATAGTTATATTGAGTAGCTCTGTTATAAACATCTTTAAAATCATTCACATATATCATGCCACAGCTGCAAGTTTATTTCTGCTTTACTAACAAAGTCTTAAGAACATTAGGAAGTATCCCCGGGAGCAGTTTCATACATATTTCGATATCAATTAAAGACGCTTGCCCAGTTCCATGCATAAGTTGTAATGATGCTGAAAAACACCATGATTTTAGTCTTTTACATTCCAAGTGATTTTATATATGTTAGCTGCATGAATTTCATCATTAATTGCTTGTATTCATGCAATAGGTTATGTCTACTAAGAGGGGAGATCGGAAGACAATTTTAAATTTTGATACTCTCTAATTTTCATTGTTTCCGATCTCCAGACACCCAACAGAAGTGGAAAACCTCCCTTTGATCATTTTGACTCTAGTCGTTGGTTGCAGGTAAGTATATGGGCTATACTCTTTATCCCACTGTTGCATGTACATGTATTGTAGAATTTTGTTACAATCTTTTATTTATAATATTTCTTTCAACAGCATAGCTCATCATGTGCACTATGTATTCTTCCATAAGCCCCGGACATTCAAATCAAAGCATTGACTAACGTGCGCCTCACTACCATAATCTAAAGTACAGAATTTACTCTGCACTTTATACTGCATGTTATGAGAACTCTGTTCAATACGCATCTGTTAAATTTTCTGTACTGCTATAAATTGATTGGGAAATTTCGGAATCTATGCAAGAGTGTTTCTGATATTCATCATGAGATAGAAGAATAAGTAATTATTACTATTAGGTGTAGATTTTGATCCTTAACTTGTATGCTTTCTATTCAATGTTGTTTATTTATTTATTTTTTAATATGCCTTATTACAATTGTCTTCTCTCTTATTTTGTAAAGCGAATGCATTCACACTGGCAAATCATATGCAATTCAGGATATGAAAACCACCCAATTTCGATATGTTTAGGAACCCAATTTCCTTGATTTAATTGCACCATGATACGAGATTTATTTGGCTCACTTTTGCCAGTGCCCTTGTCTGTTAATGTTTATTGGACGATTGAGCTTTTATTCCCAACTCAGTTATTCTGTTCTAGTTTTCAGCAATGTAACTGTTATATCGTGTCTTTTTCCAATGCAGCGTTACGTAGAAGCTCAATGTTGCATTGCTTCAAATGATTACAAAGGTTAGATTCCTGATATTTTTTTCATATTCTGACAGGTGATGCATACATGAACATTAGTTCTCTGTAAAACAGTCTATACACTTGTTTTGCATTTGGATGCACACCCGATTCATCTCTATATTGCAGTAGCATCCAATTCTTGTTCTACAAAAACCCAACCGATTTTTGATTGTTACCTTCTAAAATCACCATTACAAAACAACTTTTCCAGTTTCACCCACCAAAGTTTGTTTGCATTGTATGAGAACTATTTGCAGTGGTCGACTAAAATCTTTGATTGTGGAGTTCCATTTTTCAGCAAGGTAGGAATTGATGTTCTGGATCTGCATCTAATATATGATCTCGATCCACATCTAATATACTCTACTTCCAGGGGAATTTTTTCCCCATGTGTGGTTGAATTATGTCATCTTGTCCTCGTCTTCTCTTGTTTGGTTGGCAGGTGGTCTTGAACTCTTCACTGAACTTCTGCAAAGATTTCCTAACAACATACACATATTACTTGAAATGGCTAAGGTTAGCAACAGATTCATTAAACTGGATCCTGAATTGTTAAATATGTAGAGATTGTTCATAAGTTAGCAAAAGCAACTTATGTCACATCTATAGTACAAGAAGTTTCCGGATTCTAGATAAGCATAATGGCCAAGTAACTTTGGGTGTTTTATGAATCAAATGAAGAGAATTTGTATCTTTTGAACACAGCTCTTAACGCTTATGTGCAAAAGAATTGCATAGCAATCATTTTTCTACCTCCTTTCACTTATATTTATTAATCCTGCCCATTATCATCCTGGAGTACTGATAATTATCTTTTTCTTCTATATGGTAAATCTTTTTCCCAAAGGTCAAAGCCATTATTGGAAAAAATGATGAAGCCATTTTGGATTTTGAGAAGGTAAGACGAGATGCTGCCAGTCTGTATCACTGCAAATGTTGTTTCAACATAGAGAACCTTTACATAACCTGATTTATACAGGTCAGATTAATTGATCCTTATGTGGTCACATATATGGACGAATACGCAATGCTTTTAAAACTTAAGTCTGATCATTCCAAGTTGAATAAGTTAGTGCATGATCTTCTGAGCATTGATCCCACACGGCCTGAAGTGTTTGTGGCCCTGGCTGTTCTTTGGGAAAAGAAAGATGAGAGAGGCGCTTTATCCTATGCTGAAAAGGTTAGGATTTTTCATTTTTCTACTGGACCAGATCATGATATAAATATCCATTTATTAACTATTTCATAACTATTCTTGTAATCAGAGCATCCGTATTGATGAGAGACATGTAGTTGGTTATATCATGAAGGTACAACACTAGGATGCCTCCCCTTTATTTTGGTCAAAACATAAGCTTCAGAGCTTGGTCATAGTCCCTTGTCGTGTGTTGTGTTTTTATCTCAGGTTCATTGCCTGTACAGTTATCGTACCATCTCTTTTGAGCTTACATTTTACTTATGTCATAGGGGAACTTATACTTCTCAATGAATCAGCCAGAAGCAGCTGTAATTGCCTATAGAGGTGCTCAAGAATTACGGCCTGATCTTCGTTCCTACCAAGGTGCATTGAATTATGTAATCAGAAGATTGATTATTTGATATTGGGTGGAGATCTTTAATGTTTATTCAGCTAACAATATGATATGTCTCTACCTAAAAGAGTTCATCTGCTAATGACTACGGCATTGTATAACAAAAAGTTCAAACATATTTCAGGCTTAGTGCGTTCTTATTTGGCTCTTGCAAAGATCAAAGAGGCTTTGCATGCTGCAAGAGAGGCAATGAAGGCCATGCCCCAGTCGGCAAAGGCTCTAAAATTAGTTGGGGATGTGCATGCAAGCAGCACTAGTGGCAGAGAAAAGGTATATAGTGCTTTTTATTGCTTATAGAAGTTTTTATTAGGTTAGTTTGCAGATAACTCATATGGCATTTTGTCAGCAGACTGAATTACTGGGAATGTTGATACAGGTTCTCGTTTCCCATTCATAGTGAAACTTCTAATCATTTACACAATTGAATTTATTTAATGGATTTTGTGAGAGTTCTTTTAAACCTTCTCTGGGAGAATTGTTCTCAAATTTATGAGGAACATGCTCATTGCTAACTTCATCGGTTTCTGAATTTCTGAAATTAGATAACATTATGCTGGTTTATTCAAATACCCTTCTGTAATCTCATAAAGATTGTGTAACCTTCTGCAGGCAAAGAAGTTCTATGAATCTGCTCTCAGGCTGGAACCTGGTTTCCTTGGAGCTGCATTGGCTTTGGCTGAACTCCATGTTATGGAAGGTCGTAACGGAGATGCAGTTTCTCTACTTGAGCGTTATCTAAAGGACTGGGCTGACGACTCTCTACATGTTAAGCTTGCTCAAGTGTTTGCAGCTACAAATATGTTGCAGGACGCTCTTTCACATTTTCAGGCTGCATTAAGGTAAAATTTATCACTGCTCTTTGCTGCCGCAAACCCCTCCACCTCTAGTTTTGTGGGTACTTAACCAGATTTGCTAAATATGTGTAAGCTTATGTGTCTGGCTAAAGAACATGTGTCAGTTACTTTTCTTACAATTTAAACAATACACCATTAAGGGATAAGTCAAATAGAAGAAACAAACCGATATACCATATTGTTACATTTCTCATTAACATTTCAGGATAAATTCCCAAAATGAAGCTGCAAAGAGATCGGACTAGAGCGGTTAGAGAAACTGATGAAGGTTTGTATTCTGTGCTTTGTTTAAAATTGCTCTTGCTCATCTAACAACTCATGCAAGCATATACAAGGACAAAATGTATGATGGCATCGAGGGGATAATAACTCTTCCCCATTTTTTTTTCCCTCTCTCTCTCCTCTTTAGAAAAAGTAATCTGTTTTCTCCGGATGTACATTCTGTTTCAGGGAATGGACCCTGATGCTCCTGAGGAAGACGAAGAAAATGAAGTTGACGATGCTGACGGAGATCAGGAAGAGGCTGAGCTATTGTCATGAATTTCATTTTTGCTTATAGTTCAGATTGGAAAACAATGATATCCTTTGTTAGATCGCCATGCATGCAAAGCCATTGCTAGCAAAAATGAATTTCATGCAGAGTAAGAATCGTCATTTTTGTTTTTATCCCTTGAGATGATACATTTTTAACGATTATCACACTGTATATTCTTAACAAACAAATTTCGGTGACACCAACACATAAGACAAACTTTGTTGTAAATTTATCATTTGCTGACAAGAATTGAACGGGAGACAAGTTCCAGACAATATACAACGGCTTCAAGTTATAGATTTGCGATTATATTCCTATTTGATCGAATAAAACACCATTACAAGTAGTAAATTTAATAGGTAACATCAAGGATGCTTTTTGTTACTTGTGGGGAGATGTTGAGGCCGGATGGGCGAGGCATTTTGCAGTTATGATCTACCACATCACACCCGCCGGTAGATCATTTTCAGGGCATTTTGTGGTATTAAATGTAGGTTTTGGCTGCTCACTGCTTCTGCGATCCATCAGCAAAATCTGGGTGCCAAAATAGCAAAATCTGCCACTCTGATATTTGTTCTTGGATATCACTGCACCATTAGGGGAGGGGTATGTAAAATGATCTCCCGCTATACGCACATGTGACGAGAGATTATTGGGAAAATCTACACACAGTGGGCCCTCAGGAATAATCTCCTACCATCAGTGTGTATGGCGAAATAATTTTGCCATACATCTGACAGGAGATCATTACTGGGCCTAGTATTGATGAAGAAATACTAGGTGGTTGGTGGTTGGTCGAGTCACCGGTTTGAGCTTCTACACTATATCACGAAAGACCACCTATTCAGCTGGCATTGGCGCTACATGCGTCCTCCGTCGTCTGGCTATGTGAAGCCGGAAGGTGAGATGATCGTTTCAGCGCCCAAAATTTTTGGGGCAAAAAAAATCTAGAACGGCTAAAAATAAGGCTAATTAATTGTTTAGCTAAATTTTCTCCTGGACAAGTTCGGATGTTTTTCCATTATTGACTGGAACACATGAGTTTGCGACTCTTTCTGTTGATTTGAACAATATAAATTTCGCATGAATTTGCAAGTTCCGGATCATCCACGTGGTTTTACGTACACCTGACTTTCTTCCTACAATCATTATCAAAGAACAATAGTGTGAAAAAAATCACAAAAATTCAAACAACTAATCAGGCAAATTGGGAGAGAGAAAAAAGAATTAAAAAACACGTCAAGCAAGTAACTCTTCTAATTTTTTTTTTCAGGGTTCTTTATGTATTACTTATTTTTCTATTAAATGATTTTGCCAAACATAAAGTAAAACATAAAATAGAATAAGTAAAATGAACATTCGAAAATAGAATCTAAACACGGCTATACAATTGATGTGACGGGGGAGTACTTATTTTGGATTGGAAAAAGTTATAAAATTTTATTGCTCCACATATTTTAGTGCTTCTCATCTCTTGAAATTAAACTTTAATTAATACCTTAAAAAGAAATACTATTTTTGAGTAAGTAATTATAATAGATAGTATGACATAATACCAGATATAATTTGTAGGGGATATTATGTGAAATATAACACATGTGCGAGATACTTGAACATTCTTAAAAGAAATAGATGCACTCTTAACTGAGTAAAATTTCTAAAGAACTAATAATTGATTCTGTTAACGTACTAATACAATAATAAAATTCAAGAAACCACTGGTAGTTTCACTAGTGGTTTCAGAAACCACCAGTGATTTATTACATTTTATAACTGTATTGGTGCATTAACAGAAACAATCATTGATTCTTCTACACTCCTTAACTCAGAGGTTATCAAGTCACTGCATAATTATGAACCATGCTTCATGCTTTCATTGGAAAACGTTGTTTGATTAAATTAGGTTATGCTTTTTGTCTTCCTTCCAGCATAAGATATTCTCTCTCTACAAAATTCGTAGGAACTTGTAAAGAATCTAAATACTCGATGACGTCAACAAAACACTACAATGAAGTACGGTAGGCGTAAGTGCCATATAGACTAATACCACATTTATTATTAGTGCTCAAATGGCTACAAGAATACTACAAAGTAATAGACAAATGATTTGTGTTTTACCTTTTGGGGATTAGTTTTGTACACAAGAAAAGAGGAGGGTTTTTGCCAAGATTTGTGTGGAGATTTTAATAATTGGAAGAGTTTATTGCGATCCACACATTTTTGTCCCAACCCCAACGTGCATTGCCATGTACTTTTCTAGCAGCATCAGGAGTATCCTATGCTGCACCATTGCGCCCCCCACCCTCCCTCTTTATATTCCTACTTACTCGACTCGGGAACCTCAACTAAAGAAAAATGATTGTCGTTTGTATTTTTACCATCTCCGCGTTTGAGTAGAGGAAGGTTTGCAATGGGACTCGAATTTTATACACTTACTCAAAGTTAGATGTGTTGTAATGGTATGAAGGAAACGATAATGCACTTTAAATCGTCGGAGTCAAGTAGATCAACATATGAGGCTTGAATTTTTGCCATCCTTAGTATCATTTTTAGTGACATATTGAATCTAATAAGTTATTGTTGCATTTTAGTCCCTAGTGTAGGTTCAGAGTTCAACTCATTGTTATTAATATACACATTAACAATTGTTCACTGTGAATTTATATGTGATTATTCATTTAAATTTAGTGATTCTTTCTTCACAAAAGATCATTCCTTCTTAAAACCAATGTTCTAAAAAACGTAAAAAATGATAGAGCGTTAAAGTCAATCATTAAGTTCAATGATTGAGTCTAGGCACTCATACGTGTACCGATGTATGAAGACTATATTCAATGTATGATAAAATATAAAGCGTGACAAAATGTGAAGTCCAAACTTCAAGTATTGACGCTATCTAAAAATTATTTATACGAACTCTTTAGAACACTACTTGAAAGTTAAAACTCGCGAGACTTTCTCCACACAAAAGATTGATCGACCCTCTATGACAAGAATAATTGCAATTTTGTGAAATCTTTTGACGTCTCAAACATCGGTGAAAGAAAGGATTTCTTTTATTTTTTTATTTTTTTTGGAAGTCGGTGAAAGAAAGGATTTGATGATAAATAGGTATAGATATTTGTTGGTTTATTAGAATCAAGACTTTGACTTTGAAATTAATTTTTTGAAACTCATAAATATATTTGGTTTATTATGTTACTCAATATATACTCATAATAATATAAATATCAAGTGTAGTATACGGGTAACATGAATAAATACTAAATAAATAAATCATGATAAAAGTACAAAAACAATATTGGAAGGGTAAAAAAGCTTGTTGAACATGGCTTAATTGAGCATTATTATATGAAAAATGTGTAGTACTATAGTCCCTATAAAATAAAATTAATTGATAACTTCAGTATCATACTTAAAACCTAAATAAAATAATTTCACGTATGAATGCGTACAAGTCAATTTGAGGGGGTTGAATTGGTTAACCTTTTTTTGGCAATGGTTGAATTTGATAACTTGATATACAATCTTATAAAGGAGTTTGAGTTAAAAAGATTGTTAAAAAGTAAAATGGGTACATTGAATATTTGTACATCATCAAATACAATAGTAAAAACTAATATATGCACTACATATTTAATAAATCTTAAAATTTCGCTTCAAAAAAAGAAAAAAAAATTAAAATTTTATTTATCCAACCAAATGACTGAAAGGTATGAATGAAATCTATTTGTACCTCTATGCGTATGAATGAGCCACATTAAGTAATTATACATGAAAATAATATCAAGTAGGTTTATACTCTTTTTTCCAATATATATTTCATACAGTAGCCCATAGGAATGGAAATTCTATATGTAATATGAAATCGTATTACACATTATAATGAATAAGATTTTAGTTAGTTGTATATTAAAAAAAAAAAAGATTTTAGTTAGTTGTCCCTTAAAAGAAAAAGAGAAGAATTTTGGTTTAACTGTAATGGTTTTTAGAGGTGATCTATAAAGGGGAAGGCATTATCTGCCTTGAAATGTTACCATTTATGTGCATCAACTCTGTGGACTCACCAATCACCACCAAAAGCCACATAAAGAAACAAGAGGCGTGGAGAAACCTCATAAAACCAGAGCAAATATCAAAGGGGAAAAATATCTTATATTTACAGGGCGGTTTGAATTGTACTCTAATAGTTGAATGTTCGCATTTCGGATAGAAAGGTCTCGAATTCGGTTATTTGCCCTCCTTGAATTTCTCTCCTCTCCCCTATACATCCCCTTTGTATAAAAATAAAAAGAAAAAAAAATTCTTATTTATAGTTTTACTATCATCACACTTGGATACGGCATGCCATAATCAGTACGTAACACGCTGTATACACAACACCGTCAGATTTGGTGCACTACCAGACACAATTTTTTAGTTTGTAATAGACGATATTTCCACCGAATAGCTACACGTGTATGTATGTATACACGTGTTTCGCAGGCTTACTCGAACAAGCTTGTTTTGCAAAGTTTAAAGAACAAACTTATAAGTAACTAAGTAAAGTCTGAAACACTTGTATCCTTATCTACCTTATCCAAATGAATACCGTTCTAGCACTCATTAGCGGCGGATGATGATTGAGCGTGGCTCGATGGACCTGAATAGTAACGGACCGTTACTTTGTTATATCTATCGTGACAATGAAAACATAATTGAAAATCAGCTTTTTAAAATACAGATACTAAAACTATAATAATCCTATTAATAGCAAATAACTTCGAATTTTTTTTTTAAAAGCATTATAGAGGGAGTATAATGGAAGAGAATCGAACATCAATTAAGGGTGTGAAAAAAATTCACTTAAATGCCATTGAACCACAGGAGTGTTGACATTTACTCCGAGTTCTTACCATCGCCTTCGTAACTTGAAGGTCTTAACTTTCAGCCCACGCACGGAGATAGCGCGTAGTGCTCCTAATTTTACCTCTAAAATTACCTTGATAGACTATCACTGACGATGCATTGAAACCTTTAATGACCAACACAATCTCACACAAGACGCCAACGCCTCTTCAGCCTCCGCCCCACACCCACCCACCCACCCACCCACCCAGCCCTTCTCTTTCTCTCCCAAACTTGTTCATATATATGTGTATCTAACACCCATTTAAGCATTTACCTTATTGCTCCTCCTTTTACTTCATTTTGTTTCAGGGTTCTTCACTAGAGGGGGGTAGGCAGCGTTCATTCATTCTTTTTTCTTTTCTTTCTTTTTTGATTTTCTTCTGTCTCCTTTTCTACTTCTCTTCGGACCCTTCTTGTTTATACACACATCAGACATGTCTAGTTTGTATCCTCAAAATTTGAACTTTTCTCCTGCAAGAGGTGTTCCTTCTCCACACATAAGGAGCAACACAGATGTTGAAAGGTACTGTCCATTTGTTTCTTTTAAGTTATTATCCTTTTTGATTTTTTATTTGTGAAAAAAAAAAGAAATCTTGTTCTGTTTTTATGGTTTTTATTGTTTAATGGTTTTGTTAATTTTTTAGTCAGCACTTAACAGAGTTGCTCGCAGAGAAGCATAAGCTCCAGCCATTCATGCAAGTACTTCCTATATGCTGCAGGCTTTTGGATCAAGGTTTTCCTTTTTGATCAACATTTGGATCTGATTTCAGTAATTTAAGTCTTTCAATTTTGCTATTTTGTTATGATTTTTCCGTGGGATTTTCCTTTAGATTGTTATGTATGCTAAATTGAAGGATATGGATGCAGGTATAACTGAAAATTATCTGCTAGGTAGAGTTATCCTAATTTATATTTTTTCACATGTTTGTTGGGTTCTGACTTCTGATAATTGAATTTTGATTCTAGTAACTAGTAATTGAATCTAGAATTTTTGGGATTAATTTGGTTTGTAATTGTTGCCCTGAGGCTCTGTGATAAATATTTAATTACCAGTTCAAGAAGCATTTAACAACTATAGCTGCTATGAAATGAGTAATGACTTGTTTAGCGATGTTAGAATTAGATTACTTGCTTCCAATGGCATATAATCCATTGTTCAAAGGTAGTGAGGAATTTTATTATTTATTACTCATACAATACATGATTAAAGCTTTAGATGGTGATTTCCATGAAGATTCATCTATTAGGCGTTACGAGTAGGACAAATATGTTGGTCACGAGAATTGTATTATGCTTGTCACGAGAATTGTATTCTGCGATGATGTGCTCTTTGATGACAGCTAACAATAACGACAAAAAGTAAGCGTACTATGATGAAGTTAATTAATGCTTGTAGTGCATATCGTAATCTTTTTATTGGTTAAACACGAAATACCTAAACAATCCTTCGGAATGAAGAGAGAAAAAATTTAAGTATTTTGAAAGAAAGATAATCCTAACCATTTTTAATCTTGGCATGGCATGATACTGCAAAAGAAATGAAATCTAGAACCTGAGTGTGAGAAGGTTTGGCATGTTGAACTGCATGAAGTGACTCTTAAGTTACATATATATCTCAAGTAAATATTAGCTCTTGTTTTTGAAGATAAATTAAGCTACTTGTGGATTATTCCATTCTTATATTGACGGAAAAAGGCGGGGAAAAAAACACGTTTTTATTTGAACACTGACGGCGAATGGTGAAAAAGCCCTTGCCAAAATTCTTTACATGGTCTTCCATAATAGCGCTTTTTAATAACGTTAATAATTATTTTGATGACAGAAATACTAAGAATTTCTGGAAAAATCTCTAGCTTCGGTCAGTATGACAGACTACAACGTGGTAGTCCTAGTCCAGTGTCTTCTTTGAACATGATTCCTGATGCTGGAGTAGGTTTAGGTAGCTGGAACGGAAATGGCTGGAGCGGCATTCAGCCGGAGGTGAGTTCAAAATTTAGCAGCCAAACTATGTACTGTTGTTTTTGAATTTTAATTCATGTTTAGCAATATCACATTCAGCTGACTTATAAATTTATGTTCTATATAAGAGAGATTTTCTTTTTAATTGCTTTGTGAAATCTGTTCTGAAGTGTTGTGTATTTCTCAAGTTCATCCATGTAGAACCTTGAACTTGAGATAATCCAAGCAGAAAACTGATATGATATGAACACATTTCTTCATGTTTGAAGAGTTTATTTATAAAAAGCAAGTTTTAAAACTTACTTGATGGTAAGGAAATAATTAATTTAAATTTTAGTACCTTTTCTTACTAAACTCACATGTAACATATTTGAATACGTTTATAACAAAAGATAACATTTACTAAGCTTGGCCGAACATGCTGTAGTGGAATTAGCAAACTGCTTGCATACTGCAGAGCTGGTATGTCTTTGGACTGTTAAGTTTTTGGAGTAATATACATGTTCCTGAGGATAAAATTTACTTATACTATGTAATAGTTAGCCAAATCTATATATTCCTCAAAAGAATGACTGACTGGATTTTAGACTTAGGGGAGTGATCCGAGCAGTTCTGTTCTGGCCCATGTCTCTATTAAGGCAAAGTTGAGTCACAATGGTTAACCTAAAGAAGCCAACAATAATTGAGAAGGATAAATGGTTTCAGCAATTACTAGATGACTGCTTTCAGCATGTTCAGACAGCAATTCTGAACCTTTATGCGCATGTTCTGTCTTGCAATGTCAAAAACTACCAAATTTTATCCTTGTTTATTTCTTTTTAAAGGTTATCCTATCATTATGTAGTGTTTGTAAGCCTGAAGCAGTCATTTTTCTCTTTTTAGTATATTTCATACTCAGGTGTTGCTTGTTCTTTCTCCAAAATCCAACCATGTATCACCACATATCACTCTCTACATTGGCAGGCCAGCACACAGACACAGACACAACACACACACACACACACACATATAGCGGTCTATCGGATAATAATCTAGTTCAAACACCAATTGCCAAGACAAACAGTTCCGTGAGGAGCCCCAAATTCTGCATTTGTTCAGAATTCAAGAACTAGGAGAAAGTTATGCTCTTAATGAATTATATTGACTGATAAGAAAATATGAATAAATGAACGAATAAGTTATGCTAACAATATCATTGCATGTGTTGCCTAAAATCAGCTGGGGGATTTTCTTTACAAAACATATGAATGTGAATGAAATTTCATTAATGTATCTTTCTAAGGAATGCTGTTGCATGCCTCAAATCTGAGTCTACCTCGACTCAAGAAAACTGCAAGACCATTTAGAAGAGCACTACTTCGGCAATCAAATCGTTAAGTCAAAATTATATCAATGCATCAGAGAATGCAAAATGTACCTCTCATGAATTCACTCATTAAGCAAGCATTTCCCAGTCATAGTTTCAATGTTGAGACTTGTCTTTGTGCCAACTACAGTAGAAGTAATTTTGTGCAACAGAAATTGGGTGGACCACAGGGAATGAATATAGACTGGCAAGCAGCACGAGGAAGTCCCGGTTCATTCGTAGTGAAGCGGATAATGCGCTTAGAGGTACCTGTTGATAGATATCCAAATGTAAGCACTGGAATCTCTTGAATTTTTTAATTAAAGAAAAGCTCAATCTTTGAGATTGAATTTGTATTCATTTTTCTAAAATATTTGCCATATTTTCTTTGGACAACAGTTCAATTTCGTGGGGAGGCTTTTAGGTCCTCGAGGAAATTCTCTTAAGCGAGTCGAAGCTTCAACAGGATGCCGTGTGTTTATCAGAGGAAAGGGTTCTATAAAAGATCCTGGCAGGGTAAAGTTTTCTCTTTTGTTAAAGTTGATTTATAATCAATTTATTTCTGCAAATGATGTATCATCCATTCATCATGAGTGTGCATTTTCATTTTAGTATCATTAATTCATTATTGATGGTTTTGATTTAAGGAGGAAAGCCTTAGGGGGAGACCAGGCTACGAGCATTTGAATGAGCAATTGCACATATTGATAGAGGCGGAGTTGCCTGCCAATATTGCGGATATAAAGTTGAGAGAAGCAAAGGAGATCATTGAAGAGCTTCTGAAACCTGTGGTGATTATTTCATTAATTTTTTTTCTTTTTCCATAGTACAAGGCATTGAATCTAAACTGTAAACAGTTGCATATATGAGGGGCACTAACGAATTAATATGAATGCTTCGTAGAGATTGAAACTACTATTTCTTTAGCCCTTACAGTATTATAGAGGGGAACAAGAAAAGCTCAATTCTTGGTCATTATACTACAGAGCCTTGCTCGGTACTATGTCTCAAACATGTAGGAGTACTAGTCATAACAAGAATTCACTCTCCTCCTAACATTGCCTTAGGGTATGTATGAAATTGATTTTGAGAGAATTAATTTTGTGAAAAGTGGTTTTATTGGAGAATGTTGGTTAAAAAGTAGTCTGGGGAAAATAAGAAAAATGATTTTCTAAAGAATGTTTGATTGAGAATGAATTAGAAAGAGAATTGATTCTAAAAGCCCCCTTAATATCAAGTCTTATCTCTTTAACAAGCTGTAAGTTTCTGGTTTACTTTGCATTGTCAATTCAGTGCTCGTAAAGTTATCTTCTAGATCATATAATGGCAAGTATAAATCATCGGTAGTGAAAACTGAAAATTACTGTGTGTTTGTACCTAAATAACTTTGGTCTTTTGCCTTGAATTACAGGATGATTCTGACGACATGTACAAGAGACAACAACTCAGAGAACTAGCCATGCTGAACAACTTCAGAGAAGAGAGCCCACACCCAAGGGGTAGCGTATCTCCCTTCAGTTCCGGCGGATTGAAACGTGCCAAAACTGGTTGGTAATTACAGCATCTATCACAAATCGATACTCTCTTCAGAGAGACTCCTGCAGAACTTTTGTGGTGTTTAAGCACCATATGATCATATGCATGATTACTATCAACTATAGCCGGGTCATCTGAGGTTTGTTACCTGGGCAGGCTTTTAAGCAAGCGCTGAATATGAAAATATGAGCTAACGGTTTATAAGACAGAAGTTTTCTGTTCGTTTAAAGAATTCTTTAATTTGTTAGAGTAGAAAGGTGATTGGATTTATTTGTAGTTTAAATATGCTTCTCTGTAAACAGATGTAGAATTTCCTTCCCTAATTTTGAGTCATGTGACTAGTTACTACTTTGTTGTGATTATTTCTCTACATAATTTATGTTTCTTGTAGAAGCAGATTAAGCTACAAACTCTAGCAGGTATGCAACTACAAACCCATGGCTCATTCTTAAAGCTTCTCTCTTCTACACATATTTTTACCTTCAAAACAACCATTAGCTTAGTTTTGTGATAATTTTTTCTCCTACATGTGATCTTATTTCTCTCTCTATTTGGAAACTGAATCAGAATAAGTGCAAATTAGTACATTTGATTAAAAAGAATCAGAAATTACTTTCATTTTCTTTCTGGAAAACACCCTTGAACCTAACAAACTTGTTGAAAGTTGCAGCCTAAATATCTAGTTTGCTTAGGCAATTCAGGTAGTTTGGGACCTCACTGTAAAAATCAGGTGTCCATATCCCCCTCTTAAAAAATCAGCTAACTGGCTTCCTTAACGTTTTTCATTGCCCTTCGTCTCCTCTGTTCTTTGTCGCCCTTCTATTCTTTTGGCTAAGGTGAGATTAGGGTGGGATTCTGGAGACCATGGCAGTTAAGGTTAGGATTTGGGGATTCTGTCGACTGAATTTGTTGCAATTAGGGTTTTTTGATTTGCAAAATTAAGGGAAAATTAGATTGATTTTCACACTGCCTTTTTGATTTGATTTCACGTGTTAATTTTTGTTGTTTTAGTGCAATTTTGTGTTCTTTGTGGTTGAAAGTTGTGTTTGTGAAATTCATTGGGCGATTCGTGATTGTTGGGGTTCCGCTAGTCTGACAGATAATGTTTGTGGTGGCGCTGTACTGGTGGTGTTGTGACTGGAGATTTTGTAACTTGTTGAAGTTGGAATTGTGACTCATTAGAGATCTCACTATAACTCATCGAAGACGAGTTGTGACTCGCTAGAGTTGAGTTATGGCTTGTCGGAGTGACTGTAACTTGTTGGAGTTGATTATGATTCACCGGAGATGAATTGTGACCCCTGGTGTTTGTGACATAAGTTGTCAGACAATATAGACGACGATGGTTGTATATTTATGGAGAGTGACAATATACATAGTTGTATATTCACCCTTGCAAACAATCTAGTATAGATGATGTGTACGGTAAAACAATATCGTTCTCATTAAATTTCTAGATGATTAAGAAAGGAAAATCGAAAGACCAAACAAATTTTGGAGGCCTTGATGAAAAAATGAAAAAGGAACGAGAGGAAAGACTGGGGGGAAGAAAATGATGCATTGAGCACTTTCCAGCAACCAATCAATGTATGCACCTTACTAGGAAAATAAAAAATAATTGAAATATTTTTTTTCTAAGAATAAGGGGTAGTTGTTCGCTATACAGTCCCACTATTTTCTAACCAAACTAAATAAATTGAGAAAATATAAATAAAATGGAAGAACGAAAATGGAGTCGAATTGTATACCATTTGACCCTAAAGCTCTATGAGGAAGATATCAGATACATAATGCTATATAGAGAAAATTCAAAATATATAACTACTACCGTAATTGGTTACTCGACAGATCCTTAATTACACGACTCCAAGTGAATCACATGTTTTGGCTAAAGTGATGAAACTAGCTAGGTCTACACAAATTTATGAACTATTTCAGGCACAATCCATCCATTATGTTATTACACAAACTCGAAAAATGTAATTCCTCATGACTTCTTGATAAATAAAGTACCACATACTCCCCAAAATCCAATAACAAACCCAAATGCCATACTAATATAATATCCTTCTACAAAGAGCGTGTTCTCTTCTTCCATGTTTTTCATTCCAAAGGCCTTTGAATCTTGAGCAGTTTCATCTCCTGGACATTCTTTTGCAAGTGGACGGCCACAAAGACCAGGGTTTCCATCAAAAGAAGAAGGACCAAATGTTTGTACATGCATGCTTTGTGGAATTTTTCCAACTAAATTGTTGTATGACAAATCCAACACACCAAGTTGATCTAGTTGAGAAAGACTTGGAGGAATAGTGCCATCAAAGTGGTTTCTTGACAGATCAAGAAAGTCTAAAGACCTTAGCTGCCCAATCTTTGTAGGAAGGAAACCAGATAAGTTATTTCTTGAAAGATTCAACCCAAGTAGAGTCACAAGACTTGTAATTTTAGTAGGAATAACACCTACTAAATTGTTGCTTGAAAGATCAATGAACTTCATGAGTCTAAGAGTATTTATCCATTGAAACTTACGTTCTTTCCACGTTAAAATTGCTCTCTCAAAGCCTAGAATAACATCCAATGATTGATCAGTGTGATTTACCTTCCGAGTCAAAGCAGTCATATTGCTAAGACATTTTGGTATATTACCAGAAATCTTGTTTAAAGACAAGTCCAACACTTGTACCAATGTAAGATGGCATATGTTTGAAGGAATGCTGCCAAAAAACTCATTGGACCTAAGACTAAGAAAGAACAATTTTGTCCAAGCATCACCCACCCATGTCGGTATTTTACCTGACAATTTATTTTCTGAAAGATCAACGAAAATTAAGGATGTACAATTCCTTAGTGATTCTGGAATTTCTCCAGTGAAACTATTGTTTGCCAAATGCAACGACGAAATGATATTAAGTGCTGGGATCTTACCAGAAAAATTATTGTTGGCCCAGTTAAGAAATTTCAGCATAGGAAGGTCTGCAAAGCATCCTGGAAGTTGTCCAGACAATATGTTATTTGAGAGGTTAAGAAATTGTAACTCAGAAAGGTTTCCTAGATGATGGGGTATTCGCCCACTAATGTTGGAACTAGAAATATCAAGAAATTGTAATCTCTTTAGGGAACCAATGAATTGTGGGATTCCACGCTGGTTGAAATCATTGAAACTGAGGTCTAGATATTCCCAATGTTGTATTTCGAGCAGTGATGGACTAATCTTACCTCCTAGTACCAGTCCAGAAGCAGAACCATTAAGATCCAACATTATAACATTGTTAGTTAGATTGTTACAACGGATACCTGAGTACCGAATATCAACTAACTCGTCTTTGAACTTGAGAAGAGCTTCTCTCTCTTTCCCTAAGCACCGAATTGTACCAGAAGTAGCTCTTGAGCTCAGTAGCATCCCAAAGATTAACAGTTTGAGTTGTTGAAGAAAATCGACTATCATTTTGGCAACAATTGTAATTCACAAGAGTTTTGCTGATATATATTCATCATTTAAGCAGCACTTAATTTATACCATCAGCTGACACAATTCAAATGATCAATAATTCTTCAAGTGGAAAAATAGTGCCTTGGAAAAAGGGGGAGAGAATTTTAGAATCAAGACTGGACTTAAATCAACCATAGGTCTATTTCAAATTTGAACAGTTGCTTTTTGCCCCTTTTTTATCAAAATAATCTTATCTAATATGTTTAGTACAATAACTACTCACTCCGTCTCACAAAGATAGGTAGTTGAATAACAATAATAAACTAGGGGCACATATGAGAATGAAATATTAAATATATATTTAATATGATAAGTGGACAGACCGAAGAAAATTGAATAGTAGATTATCTTTTTGGGCGGAGGGAGTATTAATTAATTTCATTAAATAAGTATATATTGGAAAAATCATTTGTAGAATTTGTTTTTGCAATAAATCTTTTTAATCCTTGTAAAAAAGCAAAGTAGACTATATATCTATTAAAAAGCAGATTGGACTATATTTTGAATGAAGGGGAAAAATCTATTTGAAATATTTATTTACATAATAACTTGTTAGCATTAATACCGCTAAACGGTGAATTGGATCATACAGAGGAGCAGCCAACGGCAATTTTAGATTGATGTTTCTTGTACAACTGCTTGTTAAATCTACCATTGCAGATTGACGATACAAAAATATTTGAACAATTTATCCCTCTTTAAAAATGTTTTTCCAAAATCATCATAAATATTTTGCAGTAGAGAACCAAATCACACGTTAATGTACATGATAATTCTATAAATCAGAATTATGACTTTTGAGTTACGTTAGTCAAGCTTAATCCTGGGAAAAAAAAAAAAAAAAAGATAATTAAAGAACTAGACCACCAGACCCAGTCAGCGTAACTTTTGTGCACGGGGAGTGTGATGTGTATATACATGGTAATTTTCACATATGGTTCCCAACTTTTGGGCATTGTAGTAACTGGGTCTCTATTCTTTTTTGTTTTAGTATCTTAGGTCTCCAACCTTTCATAAATTGGTTCAGTGGGGTCCATAATGCTATAGATGACTTTTGTACCTCTTACTATTTAAGTTAAAAAAAAAGAATTTAAAAAAGTAAAAAAAAAATAATTTCTTTTGTAGTGTATCTGCCTAGTTACTCAGCTCATCCCAATTCAAATGGAGATGATAAATTTTGCCAGCAAAAGTGATACCTACAATTTTCAATTGATTACCCCACTATTGTTAGAAATAGTAGAACCCACCCCTCCCAAAAAATTTTACTGTCGGAATTTATCATTTCTAATCGAGTTAGAGGCGAGGTGGATGGTTAGCTAGGTTGATAGGTAAGATATGGAAGAAATCATTTTCTTCTTTTATTTTTTATTGAAAAATTCTCTTTTAAAAGAGTTAATGACATAATTGTCCTTTTATTAGATTAGGGACCTTGTGTATCATCAATTTATAAAAGGTCGGTGACCTATAAAGTTGGAAAAAAAGGAATGTAGACTTAGTTGATACAAAGTGTAAAAGTTGGGACCATATGTGAAATTTATAAAAAATAACAATTTCATCCATAACTTTTTTTCCAAGGCGATGGTCCCAACTTTTCAAAAATATGTACAAAAGGTCCATATGGACAATTTTTGCCAATTTTCACTGTTTACTTTTTCAATAAAGGCATTTTATCCTTATTTAAATTTAAAAATAAGACAATAAAAATTTTAAAAAATTATTTTGATCTTTCTGCCCCTTTCTCTTCTACAATTATACATATTCATTTATATATCGTCTTTCCATTCACCCACATAATATATGCTATACATATACATTGATCAATATATTTTCTTTTTATTTATTTACCTAACACCACTACCACTGCTATAGTCACTTCAGGAAGTGAACTCTTTGAAATTTAAACCTAAATAAGTGTTGGCAATTGATATGTAATTGATATTCAAGCCATAAAAATTGTAACAACTAAAAATACGTGTCTAAAAATAGCAAAAATGGGAAGGAAAATTTCATTTTTGTTGTCATTAGGGCAATTTAAGTGGAGATCTTACACTGCCCATGAAAAAAGATGTTGAGAGAAATAGTTATAGTGGTACTTGGTGGAAGTTAGGAATAACTAGTCGTAGAAAGCAACATATTTTTTCGTTCTTTTATTTTAAGTCTTTTGGATTTTTTAAAGTTTTTTGTATTTTCTTTAATTTTATTCAATGAGGGTAAATTAATTATTTTGTAAGTATATAAAATTGCCCATAGGGACCTTTTGTGCGTATTTTTGAAAGATTGGACTTACAACTTTAAAAAAAAAGTTTTGGGATGAATTTGTTACTTTTTGTAAAGGTTGGGGATCTTTTGTGATATATATACTACCTCCATTCAAAAAAGATAGTCCTATTCTTTTTTCACATAGATTAAGAAACGTTCATTTAATAGTATTAGAAAAGTAAATTCTAATATTATTTACCTACTATACCCTTTCATTTATTAATTATTTCACTTTAATAATTCTATTTTTTTGATAACTATATACATTAAATAGGCGTATATAAGAAAATTAATATTTTAACTATTTTTAAAAAGGAAACTATACCATATTTTGGGAAAGACGAAAAAGAAAAACTGGACTACCTTTTTGGGACGGATATAATATATATATATATATATATACACGGCTAACTTTTGATATTTTTTGTGTTTTTCATCCTTAACATTTAAAAACTATCGTTTTTATCCTTAATTCTCACACTCTTTTTGATTAAAAGTGGCTATAATATCCTTAAATTTAATTAACATAAAAAACAATAAATAAATAGATACATGAAAACAAACATAGCAATATTAGTAATAATTTTCTAACACTCATATGGGTGCCATTGTATGGCATCCTAAGTCCTATGTGACTGCGTATATCCATAAGATGAATATAAATACAATAATGTGGGGTGTTAGCCACGTCGGACATATGTTGTCATAATAGTGTTGGAAACCGGTTCGCAATGTCGGTATTGACTAATTTGACCAATTTTTAAGCGGAAATTATTAATTGGTTATTGGATTTTGAGTTCTGATTTATTCTAATTTGTTAGTAGATAATCATATTTTAGTTAATTTTTTAAACAAATTTCGTGTGAATGAGAAATTAATTTGAGAGGTGAACGGTTAAATCTGTGAAAATGTTGAAATTAGAAATTAGAATATTCTAAAATATTGTAGAATATTTTGAATTGGAAAGCCGTGTACTTTCGGATGAAAAGTCATGGCATTTGAAGTTTCAGTATTTTCCAATGGCTGTGTCTCTTCTATTAGAAATAATTCTAACAGTTGCATCCTTTATAAGAGTCCTGTTGTTTGAGAATATGTCTTTTCAACATCTATATATAAGTACCCTAGCCCCACGATATTCAATTTACGTACATCAAACCAATTCTGAATTATTGATTCTTCTCTTTTCTTCCTCTCTAAAGAAATTATTGCATTCCTCCCATAGCATTTTTTGTCTATCAATGAGTACGTATAATCAGATTTTTGTTCGACTGTCAAAGTTGATATAAAGTGCAATGTCGACTTTAGAAGAAGCGTTGTATCCGTCTACACTTCGCTTCATCTTTTATTTTCTGCATAACTGGTTTTGTTTTCTTCGTCTTGTTCTACATTTCTTGATTTCATAAGTTAAATTTTATTCGCATTTACACAAAGTTTAGGTATGATACGAATTTAATTTGCACCTTATTCATGAATTTCTCCAACAACAGCACCCATATGGGTGTCGAAATTTTCATAAATATTGGATTTTTTTTCTTTAATTTTTATTTGATTTGACTTTTTTAACAGCAAGCAAATTAATCATGTTATTATTCTATTTTATTCATTTTTTATATACTAATTTTTAATATGAAAATTATAAACACATGGCTCATTTTTCAAGCTTTTCTCTTCTGCGCATATTTTTTCATTCATAACAGCCGTTAGCTGAGTTTTGTGACTGGCGCTTCTCCTAACTACGAACAAATTTCTATTTCTATTTGGAAATAGAATCAGAATAAGTGGTAGTTAGCGCATTCGGATCCTGTCATGTTTGTTGGAAAAAAGCACCTTAATGCTGGAAAAACCCAGACAACATACGGTTGAAGAAATGGAAAATTGAAGACCGAGTGAGTTAATGTTGTGATCCCATGATTCCTCTTGGATAGATGATAACTAAGAACACCTTCAAATGAGAAGTAACGAGTTAAATTGGGGAATCGCGGAATGACTGATGATCCCAAATGCAATGCATCCAGTTAATTAGTTCGCCTTAAATACATTAAAGACTCGAAATCTTCTAGCTTAATCTCATTTGAACAATGTATTGTATATCTTTTAAGAATATATGTTACCTTTTGTCATCATAAATCTAGCTTTTAAGTAAACAGATTCTGATCAACTATGCAGAGTATGTTCAACTAAATAGAACACCAAATAGTCATTAATCCTTAGAAAGATGGCATTCCACCATCACCAAAGAAGAAAAATGCTACTTAATTGAAATTAATTGAAATTCATCAATGATTTTATTCACAAAATATATTTGCACAGACGAGACAATTTTAAATGAAACTACAAAACTCGAAAATAAGCTCATGTTTCAGCAGAAATGGAATTCTTTACATCACTGACTTTAGTAAGCAGTCAGTAGCTCATGATAAACTACACAAGTTTGTGCAGTGCTTCCCCGATTCGGATTTTGCTGATGGTTATCATTACGTAAAACCAATCCATTGTCCTATTCCACGACTTGAAAAATGTAATTCTCCATGATCTATTGAAAAATAAAGCACCACATACTCCCCAAAATCCAAAAGCAAAACCAACTGCCATACTAATGTAAAATCCTTCATCAAAAAGCTTGTCCTCTTCCTTTTGATTTTTCACTCCAAGGATCTTTTGATCTTGAGTGATCTCATCTCCGGGGCATGCTTTTGAAAGTGGAAGGCCACAGAGACCGGGGTTTTCTTCAAATGAAGAAGCATTGAATGTTTGTAAATGAATGCTTTGAGGAATTTTTCCAGTCAACTTATTATGTGACAAATCCAGAGTACCAAGCAGATCCAACTGAGAAAAACTAGAAGGAATACCGCCGTCTAGGTGGTTTCTTGACAAATCAAGAAAGTCTAAAGATCTCAACTCTGCAATATTCGCAGGAATGAATCCAGATATTTTATTTCTCGAAAGGTTCAGCCCTACTAGATTTGCAAGACTTGTAATTCCAGTAGGAATATCACCCACTAAGTTGTTGTTGGAAACATCAATGAGTTTCACCAATCTAAGAGTACTCATGTATTGGAACTCAATTCCTTTCCACATTAAGAATGCACTCTCAAAGATACCTGGAGAAAAAAAGAATGATGATCCATTATTCCCATAATCCACTTCCCGATTCAAAGCAGTGAGATTGTTTAGGCATTTTGGTATATCACCGGAAATCTTGTTTGAAGACAAATCCAACACCTGTACTAGTTCAAGACGGCATATGTTTGAGGGAATAGTACCTGTGAACTGATTGGATCTGAGACTAAGAAAGAGCAATTTTATCCAAGTATCTCCCACCCATGTTGGTATTCCACCAGGCAAGTTATTTAATGAAAGATCAATGAAATACAAATATGTACAATCCCTCAATGATTCTGGAATTTCTCCAGTGAAATTGTTGTTCTGTAAATGCAATGATGAATTGACTTTTAAAGAAGGGATCTTTCCTGAGAAACTATTATTGGCCAAACTGAGGAAGTCCAATGGAGGAAGGTTAGCGAAGCATTCAGGAATTTGTCCAGAAAATCGGTTATTTGAGAGGTTAAGCATGTCAATGCTCTTAGTTCCAATGCATATGCTGGTAATTGGCCCTGAAATTTTGTTGCGTGATAGATCCAACTGACTTACGTGAGTAGGCAAAATTGGTAATGAACCACTAAATTGATTGAAACTCATATCTATGAGGAAAAGTATCAGCTGGAAACTTTGATGACAAATCTGGAAGCATGCCATGCAAATTGTTGTGTGATGCGTTGAAGTCTTTTAATTTTGGAGTTTGCTCCCAAAACCAATCAGGTATGATGTCTGTAATGCTAGCATTAGATATATCTAGTAAATATAATTTCTTTTGTGTTCTTAGCCAAGCTGGAAAATATGGCCCGACTATGCAATCGGCTAAAAATGCAAGTCTGAGTTGAAAATGTGGTTTCCATCCTAAACTGAAATTAAATGAGATTCCGCGGTTCGAAGACAATATTAGGTCTTGTAATTTAGAAAGATTAGAGAAATGGGATTCAGTGATTATACCTTCAAGGTTGTTAGAACCAAGATCCAAATATTCAACTTTAGAAAGATTACCAATGCTTTGAGGAACAGTACCAGTCAAACTATTTTGAGAAAGACTTAAGTATGTTAGAGAGGAAGAGAATGCAAAACTAGGCAATCTACCATTCAATTTGTTCATATCCAAATCCAAATATGATAAGCTACTCAAATTCCCCAAAATTAATGGAAGCCCTCCTTCAAGGTGATTCATGGAAAGAGAGATAGGAAAGGGACACGAGATTTACGATAGCATCGGGAATGGGACCTTGTAAGTTGTTGCCACCAAGTTCAAGGTAAATGAGGCTGTGGCTTTGGCTAAAGTTAAACAGCCAAGGGAATATCCAAGAAGAGGATATGTCATTTCCCGCTAGATCAAGATGAGAAAATGATCTAGAGGCGTTGAACACGGAAGGTGAAGTACTAAGTACCACGGGTAGGTTGCAGAAACTCAAATTTAACACTTCAAGCCGAGACAGTTTGTTTATTGCTTGAAACCAATTGGTTGCCATTGTGAGGTTAACAAGACTGAAGCTCAGGTATCTTAATGAATGAAGTTGAGAAACACAATCAAGGCTTGTGCTGGACATTGACGTACCATATTCACTGTCGAGTGCAAGAAATTGTAACTTCGAAAGGTTGCCAAGATGAGGGGGGACTAGCCTGCTAAAGTTGGAAGAGGAAAGATCAAGATGTTGCAGTCTCCTTAGAGAGCCAATGAACTGTGGGATTCCACTATAGTCGAAGTCATTCCGACTGAGATCTAGATATTCCAAATGTTTTATTTCAAGTAACCAAGGACTAATTTTACCGTCTTTGAACTTGAGAAGAGCTTCTCTCTCCTTCTTTAAGCACTTGATAGTACCAATGTTGCTTGTGTTGGTAGAGTGAGCAAAAGCAACTCTAAAGCTCAGTAATGTTACAAAAACAAACAATTGGACATGTTGAAGAAAACCAACCATCATTTTATTTTTGGAGAATATTGTTCAAACTTTTCTTTCTTTTGTTGAAGGGTGCTCCCTTTTTTTAGACGGGTGTTACCTATAAATAATAGTAACTGGTCTGGTAAATTAGCATGAATTACCTACACAAATTTCCTTACTACGTACTTTAATCAATTAACTCCATTTGATGTACTCATAATCCAAAAAATATTTGAACTTCTTGCAACAAGGTTAAATCAATGAGTTTTTAATCAATTAACCCCATTTGATGTACTCGTAATCCAAAAAATATTTGAACTTCTTGCAACAAGGTTAAATCAATGAGTTTGACTGATAGTAGTGGTAATTCTAAAATATTTAGACTTTGTGGAACAAGTTAAAATGAGTTAGTTCCCATTGATAATCTTGATAGTTGGGGGAAAATAATCTTGATAGTTCCCATTGTTTTTCGGCAACAAGCTAAATCAGTGAGTTTCCACTGACATTACTGATAAATTTTAGAAAGACTTTTTGCGACAAGTTAAATCAATGAGTTCTGGTTGATAACGCATATAATTCTAAAATATTTGAACTTCTTGTAACAAAAACAAAAATGGAAGACTTGACTTCATCTCCTAATTATTTGTCTAAAAATGAAGATTTGACTTAATCAACTTATTTGAAAAAAAAGGCCAATCACAAAGGCCAAAGGGCGACTAGCCATCGGAATTGAGATTCTAAATAATTGAATAAATAAAGAGTTTAATTGTTTGAGACTTCTTGCAGCACTCTCGTTATGATTGTGTCCCTTGACAAATTGTATGTGTTTGTAATAGAAAAGTTTCAAGGGGCGAACCACGATTTGGGTTCTGAATGGAAATTAAGTAAAGAGATCATATATATATCATATATAACAATATATAGATGGTTGTATATATATAAAATATATATATATATATATATATATAGATGGTGGAAAAGACCGACCAATTAGTTGTAAGTTTTTAATGCTCATTAACATTAAGTAAAGAGAAAAAGATTAATAATTCAATATGAATAAATTTCTTTTCGGGGGAGTGGTTGTGGATGAAGAGGCCTGCGTCATAGGGGCTTTTGCTAGGAAAAGGAGTGTAGTTGATGTTGAAACAGCCGGGGCTTATGCATTTCGTGAGGGGCTCATGTTCCGTGAGTTCATCGATCAGTTCGTGTTTGAACTTGAGAAGAGCTTTTCTCTCCTTCTTTATATGAGCACTTGATAGTACCAATGTTGCTTTGTGTTGGTAGATCAAAGCACGTAACGTTACAAAGACAAACAATTGGACATGTTTAACTAAGCAGCCAAGAGCTAATGCTTAATGTAACTTCAAACGTTTTTTTTGGTTGAAGTGTCCTTTTAATTTAGATGAAGTTTACTTGTAATTGTGACTACTCTGCGTAACTAGCAAGAATTGCCTACACAAATTTCTTGCTAGTTTAATCAATGAGTTCCTATTGATGTAATGATAACTCAAAAAATATTTTGACTTCTTCAAACAAGGTTAAATCAACGAGCTTGATTGATAGTACTGATAATTCTAAAATATTTGGACTCTACGCAACAAGTCAAAAGTCTCCATTATTTGGGGGAAAATTTGGACCATTTTGCAACAAGTTATCAACGAGTTCAATTTTAAAGGAAGACTTGATTTCATCAATTTTTTTTTTTTTTTTAAATCATATGGGGGAAGACTTGACTTCTTCTCCAAATTATATTTTTTTTAAAGGAAGATTTGATTTCATCAATTTTTTTTTTTAAATCATATGGGGGAAGACTTGATTTCATCTCCAAATTATATTTTTTTAAAGGAAGATTTGATTTCATCGACTTTTCATTTTTTTAATTTTTTTATTTTTTAAAGAAAGGGACAAATGCAAAGACTAAAGGGCAATCGGCCGTGGAATTGAGATTGAAACAGTGGTAAAAAATGGAAAATTTTGAGTAAATAAAAGGACAATTTTGAGACTTCTTGTAACCGAACAATGTCATAGTCTGAACTGTGTTCTTTTTCGATAAAAAGGCTATCATTCCAAAACATAAGGAAAAATGTGGCTACAAATTGAAGGGGTAAGTTAAAAGATAATGATAAACAATCACTCCAATGACTTTTTTGTCCACCCATTGAATTAATTATATATATCAAATAAATTAAAAGCAAATTATTGTGATTTTATTGTGATTAATTCAATATAGGTTGGATATGACGTGAACACGAGATGTGGTGGATGTGTAGTATTATCCAAGTTAAAAATTTGATTGAAGAAGCCACTTCCACATGATGAACAACCAGTGAATAACACATTTGGTCTAGCAAAATCGTAGCATTTGATGTTATCTATGATGTGATGGGTGCGAAAACAGTACTATATGTAAATTAATTGTGTATCCATTATCTGTTGATTCACAAAGATTAATGACAAATTACACAAGTATATATCATTCAACATTCTAATATGTACATCCATTCCATATAATTGTTTAACATAAATACATATAACTGAAAATTAAGCTCATCACCTTTTGATTATAATTGAGATTGAGATTTTTAAAAGTGACCAATAGAATACAACATAAAGTTTAGCTTGCAGCAAACTAACGAAATTCCGCTCTGATTCGTAATTGGCTGATCATTATCTTTACATATATAAAACCAATTCATTGTCCTATTCCACAACTTGAAAAATGCAGTTCTCAATGACTTATTGAAAAATAAAGCCTCACATAATCCCCAAAATCCAAAAGCAAACCCAACTGCCATACTAATGTAAAACCCCTCTCTGAAAATCTTCTCCTCTTCCTTGGGGTATTTCATTCCAAAGATCTTTGGATCTTGAGTAACTTCATCTCCAGGGCATGCTTTTAAAAGTGGAAGGCCTCAAAGACCCGGGTTTTCTTCAAATGAAGAGGCACTGAATGTTTGTAAATGAATGTTTTTTGGAATTTTCCCGGGCAAGTTATTGTATGATAAATCAAGCACACCAAGTTGATATAATTGAGAAAGACTAGTAGGAATATCACCATCAAGGTGGTTTCTTGACAAATCAAGAAAGTCTAATGACCTCAACTGTCCAATCCTTGTAGGAAGCACTTCCGATATGTTATTTATTGTTAAGTAAGTTTATTTATTGTTTGAAACCAGTTGGTTGCCATTGTGAGGTTAATATAAATCAAACACAATTCTCTTAACAAATTGAGTTTAGAATCCCGATGAAAGTTTGTGCTGACTAGCATATCATCATCATCCCCGAGTCCAAGAAATTGTAACTCGGGAAGATTGCCAAGGTGTTGGGGGATTGGTCCACTAAATTTGGAGTAGGAAAGATCAAGAACTTGCAATCTCCTTAGGAAGCCAATGAACTGTGGGATTCCACTACAGTTGAAATCATTGAAACTGAGGTCTAGATATTCCAAATGGTGTATATATCTCAAGCAACCAAGGACTGATCTTACCTCTTAGAGGTGCAGAATACACCATGTCACCAGAAAGATTCAGCTTAATAACATTATTAGTCTGATTATGACAGTAGATTCCAGTCCATTTGCAGCAATCTTTCATATCTTCTTTGTTTCCCCAAGATGAAAGTTGGCCATATTCATCGATTAGCTCATCTTTGAACTTGAGAAGATCTTTTCTCTCCTTCCCTAAGCACTTGATCACACCATTTTTTGTGTTGGTAGAGTTTACAAAATTAGCTCTCAATCTCAGTATAGCTAGTACGCAGATTAACAATTGAAGATGTTGAAGAAAAGCAACTTAGTTTCATTTTGTCAACAACTCTAAGCAAGAATTTGCTGATATTCACGATGTAGGTTGCAGCACTGGTACTTATAGAGAAAGTTGGGACAATCCAGATTATCAATAATTCCTAAATTCCAAAAGATTGTCCTCACATAAAATAATTCCTTTGGAAACAGGGCAAGACTTCAGTCAATAATGGTGCCTTGGACAAATCGTAATAACTTTTTGAATACGTTCTTATTTCTCAAACCAATCAGTTTCAGTATCGACTTCAGTTTGGAATGTTTGCAAGCAAAACAAAGGAAGCTGTTTTTTTTTTTGTTTGGGGGGGGGGGGATGGGGGGTTTGACATCTTCACCTTACTTTTTTTCCTTAAGGAGAAGTTTTGCAGTCAAGAACCAAATCAGTTGCAAGTTAGCTGTA
>CAVNYN010290305.1:640-90793 GCA_963692815.1 Nyctanthes arbor-tristis | reverse complement strand
GATCGTAACGTTGGACTTCACGCCGAAGCTCGGCGACCCGTAGTTTCCGGAGCTCCTCCAGCAACGGTATGGAGTCCTTGGTGTCGTCGCCGTCGACGTTATCGTCATTCATTGTTTTATTATTGACGTTGTCGTTTTGGGTTGTTATAAAACGCCGTTTGAGGTCTAGGTATCTCTGCTTGCAGTTCTGAGGGGTCAGTAGTAGTAGAGTCGGGTCGGAGCTCCGCTTCTGGAGTTCAGATGCGACGGAGTCCCAACGGCCGGTGCCGTGGCGGTTGACGGCGAAGGCCAGGAGGAGCTCCTCCCATGTGCCCCAACGGATACCGGACTCCTCGTCCTCCCCCTCCGGTTTATCAAAGCTTGCGTCCGGTTTGGCCATGGAATTTAACGGTGGAGGTGCGATACGGCGCGTACGGTTTAATCAGATTTTTAATTCATCAAAAAAGCCATCGCAGTTGTGCGTGTTATCAGAGGAGATCGGATGGATCTTCTCTCTCTTCAGTCAAACATACTATAATTTCCAATTAACGCCAATTTTATAGCTTTTGCAAAATCTTGGATGTTTATGTGTTTGGCGTTTGATTAATATATATACCACCGTGCACGACTCTATTCTTGAGGGTTGTCTGCCTCAATTATGCGACTTTTTTGGGGGGGGGGTGTTAATTAATTAATTAATTGCCTAATTACAATGTATATATGATCCACGAGGAAAATTGCATTGGTGAGTCACCCAATTTGCATTATTTTTCTCGAGTTGATCACTCCACTTTTATTAGCATGCGGATACATATACTTGATTTTTATTCTACTTATACTACTCAATAATGTCAAAAAAACTAACATGATTTTAGAAATTGTTAATGATGTCTATTACTTGGCTGATAGAATTCTATGTAGTCGCCACACCATTCATCGATGTAAAAAGGTAAGTGTAGAAAAAATTGATTCGGTAACATTACTTTGAAGGAAAAAATTTAGCATAATATGCTGACATGTTACACTTTAAAAATACATTTTGCTCCACTTTTTCAATATATTGGCCAGTGCGTGGATGTATGCCTATTAGCAGTGTTACTAGATTTGTACTTTTGAATAGAATAACAAATTTGATAGAGTAATATACGTTAAATGATCAAAAATAGGGGGGAAAACTAAGGGACTAAAAGACAATAGAATTGCAAATTTAGATTACTTTGCCTGATAAATAGTTATCATAAGATTTTGGGCTATTTTAGGGTTGCTTGACTATAATAATAATAACAATAATAATAATAATAATAACAACAACAACAACAACAATAATAATAATAAAGGGAAATATTTTCACATTACAATTTTTTATAATTACACCACATTTTTATTACTTTAATAGTCCTCAATCTTTTGACTTATAAAACTAAATTCTAGAGAAATATTATTGAATTTTTTCTAAACATTTTTTTATTTTTTATCTTGTTTCATAATGATTATTATAACTATAGAAAAAAATTCAGTATATATTAAAGTCATAAAAAATATGTAATTTTATTTTTATAGATTTCGTTTTTCTTTTTTTATTCAAAAGATTTAAATGGTTTTCACATTGAAATTTTTAGATAAAAATTATTATTAGATACAAGATGTGATAATAGAACATATTCAGAAAAAAAATATGATTAAGAAAAAATTAATGGTTTAATCTAAAAAATCAAAAGATGAATGATACTGAATATAATTAGTGTATTGTGTGTTTAATAAAAAACTTAGTATGAATATAACTCTCCTAACAATAATAATAATTTGGCATAAAAATTAGCAAAATGGATAGAATTGATGTGTGAAAAAACAACATACTATAAAATATTTATGAAAAAATTATGATAAGTTATTTATCCATATGGAGCATGATTATTATTATTATTATTATTAGGTAAGGATAACAATTTAAACTGACCTAACTGAAAATCTGTGAGCCCCTATTTGAACGGGCAAAAATTTTTTCGCCCTATGGATTGGAGGTTCAGGCCATTTCAAGGCAACTTGGGTTACTGGTCAAGTCGAGTCAACCTCGGCCCGAACCGACCCGTCTTGTTTAAATTAGAAAATGTTAAAATAAATAAAAAATGAAAAAATAAAAATTTTAAAATTTAAATAAGTCAGTAAATGGGTCAAAATCCCAACCCAATTCAACCCAAATTTTAGTAGGCTGCGAATCAGGTCGTAAAAAGTCTCACCACATCGACTTGATCTACCTGAACCCAGCGTGTTGCTATCTCTAGGTATAAGAATAATGTTATATAATACCCCGCTTTAGCAATTGTACGTAGCAAAATAGTTCAATGTTTTTAACAATTGTATATAATTGTAAGTGAGTAAAATTCCCTCAATGTTTATAATAATTGAGAAATTTGACTAACTATAAGCCGGGCTAGATGGGTACTATATTCTTCTATCTATGTGTATGTTCTATCAACTGATAATAACTATAAGTGAAATTAAAAATAAGCACATATGAACCACTCTTAAGTTATCATAATAATGTATGTGAATGGTGCATACCACCAATTGTACCATCATACAACAGATCGATTCTACTGACTTAATCACTCTATCTTTGAAGATATAAGAGATCCTATTGAAGCTGAGAACTGGATACGAACTATGGAGCGAACGTTCACTTATGTTCATATTCTAGACTCAAAAAAAATAAATTGAGCATCATTTATGTTAAGAGACAGTGCTGGTTATTAGTAGGATACCTTGGTTAGTTTTGGCGAAACTGGAAATATTAAGCGGGAAGTATTTTGTAGAAGATTTCGAAATAAATATTTTTCCTCGACTGCAAGGAACTAGAAATTGAATGAATTCATTCAACTTAGACAAGGCCCTATGTCTGTTGCCAATTATGTTAAAAAGTTTGAGAATATCTCCCGGTTTGCAGCCCATATGGTTAATACAGCAGAACTTAAGATTGACCGTTTTATTGAGGGATTACAACCAGAATTGGGGCGAGATGTTATTATGGCTAGAACATATAATATGAATTTATCATAAGTAGTAGATCGTGCCTTGATAGCAGAACAAGCAGATGAAAAAATACAGAAAGCACGAGAAGCCAGAATTCAAAGTACCTGAGGGCCTGCATCAAATCGTAATTGGAATTCTAATAATAAACATCCCTCAATAAATGCCCCAAAGAGTCAACCAGCTGCTAAGAAGTCAAATTCAGGTGAATCTAGGGAAGTAAGTAATCCCATTTGTCCCACCTGCAATAAATGGCATAGTGGGCAATGTTTTAATTGCAGGAAAGAAGGTCACATGATTAAAAATTGTCCAAAAGAAAAAAAAACCCTTGCCTCCCGACCTGCTAGAGTATTTTCTATAGTTAGACCGGAAGTAGATAATAATGCCGATGTTATTGCAGGTACTATTTATATTTACTCAAAACCTGCTTATGCCCTTTTTGATTATAGAGCTACCCATTCCTTATGTCTTTATATTTTGCTCAAAGTCTAAATATTCCATTTACCCATCTGCCTAATGCCTTGGATATTACGATCTCTTCTGGAACCATTCAAAATGCTTTGTTTTAATTACCTCATATATTCGTCAAAGTGAAGGATATAGAGTCAACAGTAGATCTTATTATATTGGAATTTCAGACTTCGACGTTATTCTTGGAATGGATTGGCTAACATATTATGGGATCTTAATTGATTGCAAGGCTAGAACATCGCAATTTCCAGAAAAATAGCCAATTTCTTTTCCAAAACTAGCAAAAACTACTAGGATAATTATCTCAGCTACAAGAGCTAAGAAACTTATAAGTCAAGTGTGTATGGCATTCTAGGTCAGTTTACATGGGATAAAAACAAATAATACACCCACCATTTTATCATTGTCTATTATTAAAGAATTTGAGAATGTTCTTTCTAAAGATTTACTTGGACTTCAACCTGATCGAGAAATTGAATTTAGTATCGAAGTAATTCCTGAAACTCAACCTATGCCAAAAGCCCCTTATCGTATGGCTCATGCGGAGTTAAAATAGCTAAGAATTCAATTAGACGATCTTTCTAAACAAGGGTTTTATAAGACCTAGTACATCATCTTGGGGAATGCCAGTACTGTTTGTTGAAAATAAAGATGGTTCAATGCGATTATACATTGATTATCGAGAATTAAACAAGGTAACAGTAAAGAACAAATACCCTCTTCCCAGAATAGATGATTTGTTAAACCAACTTCAGGGTTCTACAGTCTTTTCAAAGATTTTCGATCAGGATATCACTAACTAAAAATTAAGTCATAAGATATACCTAAGACTATTTTTAGTACTCAGTATGGGCATTTTGAATTTCTTGTTATGCCTTTTGGGTTAACTATTGCACTAGCTGCATTTATGGATTTGTTGAATTGAGTATTCAAGAATTTCTCAGATAGATTTGTTATAGTATTCATTGACGACATTCTTGTCTACTCCAAATCACTAGAGGAACATGAGCAACACTTGAGAACAATTCTCCAAGTTTTGCAAGAAAACAAATTTTATGCAAAATTCTCAAGAACAAGTCATTTTTCTAGGTCATGTTGTAAGTAAAGAAGGAATCTCAATAAACCCAGTAAAGTAGAGGTCGTACTCAATTGGTCAACTTCAAGTACCTCTACTGAAGTACGAAGTTTTCAGGGTTTAGCTGGATACTATAGAAGATTTGTCAAGGACTTCGCAAAGATTGCAACTCTCCTTACTTAGCTAACCCGCAAAAATGTGCCTTTCAAATGGACGGAGGATTGTGAAAAATGTTTTTAGGAATTGAAGTCTAGACTTACTACCGCTCCAATTTTAACTATTTCTCAAAGATCTGGTGGTTATACTATATACAATGATACTTCTAAACAAGGGCTATGATGTGTCTTAATGCAAAATTGCAAAGTTGTTGTGTATGCCTCCCGTTAGTTAAAACCGTATGAACAGAACTATCCTACATATGATCTAGAACTAGTTGCCGTCATTTTTGCTCTAAAAATTTGGCGTCATTATTTATATGGGGAAAAACAACTTATAAAATCTGAGATGTCACAAGAAATGATTCAGGTGATGTAAAAAGTAAAGCATAAACTTAAAGCAGTTCAAGACTGACAACGTAGCTATGCCAATCAACATCGACAACCATTAGAATTTTCTGTTGGCGATAAGGTTTTTATTCAAATATCTCCAATTAAAGGACTTCTAAGGTTTGGAAAACGAGGAAAGCTAACTCCAAGATTTATTGGCCTTTTTGAGACCACCAAAAGAATAGGCAAAGTGGTATATAGGTTTAAGCTGCCCAAGCATCTAACAAGAATGCATAATGTCTTTCATATTTCCGTATTACGGAAATATATTCCTGACCCGTCACACATTCTCAAAGATGCTCATATGGATATTCAACCTGACCTTATTTATGAAGAGCGGTCCGTTAAAATTTTAATGAAAGGAACTAAAAAGCTCAGAAACAAAGAAATACCACTAGTACGAGTTTTGTGGAAAAGCAAAACAGTAAAAGAAGAAACATGAGAAAGGGAAGACGACATGAAGGCACAATATCCAGAACTATTTCAAGGTAATTTCGAGGAGAAATTATTTTAAGGAGGTAGATTGTAACGACCTGTTAAAATTGAACTTAGGATGCATATGCTAAAACAAGAATTCTAGATTTATTTGTATACGAATCATATTTTTTGGATTAATAAATTAAAAAGATAAATCCTAAATTTGATCGTAAAAGAATATATGAAATTGGGAATCGAAGCAAAGTTAAGCTCAAATGGAAAATTTGTTTATTTTAGAAAAATACTAGAAGGACATGTGTTAGTATCCGCAAAAAAAAAATTTTATGTGTACATTTGTTATTCTTGAAAACATGAAAATATATGTACATGAGAATATGTGTACATTTTAAATACTCCTGATGATATGTGTGCATGTGTCAACATCTTTAAAATTCAAGAATGTATATGTGTTATTTTTAGAATTATTCTTGGACATATGAAATTATATGTGTTGAGTTGTAATTACATGTGTTATTTTCAGAATTATTCTTGAACATATGAAATTATATGTGTTGAGTTGTAGTTATATGTGTTATTTTTAGAATTATTATTGAATATATGAGAAATGTGTGTGTTGAGTTGTACTTACATGTGTTAGTTTTAGAAATTTTCTTGAATATATGAAAATATGTGTAATTATTAGGAGATGAGTAGGCTAATATGTGTTAAATTGTAATTACTTATTAAAAATGAATCATCGTCCAAAACATATTATTCATCACCTTAGGAAAATTAGGAAAATGAGTCATTTAGTAGAAATTGCCATGTGTATTTCAATAGCATATACATTTTTATAAAAAAATTAAAAAAAAAAACATAGGGAGAAATTCACCTATAAATAGGGCTCTACTCCAACATGTTTGGAGACAAGAAGCAATAGACAATCAAATCCTCTAAGAAATCAAGACAACAAAGTAGCTTTAATTAGAAATGAGACAAGGTGAGTAATGTACACATTCCTTTTCAAATATTTTGTATGGTTTTAACAAGTACTTATCTTGCTTTTTCTCAAGCTTATAATTATTTAAGTACTATTCTTTTATTAAATACCTATGAAAGCAACTATGAAATTTCTATGTTTTGTATCAAGTCATACTTACCTCTACTCCTCAAGCCAAGCCATGCCATGCTATGAGTTGGGTTACATAATATCCTAAGTGTATGTTATGTTCATGCCAAGCTTTTTGTGTAAATAACTCGATTCTAATCTTTATTTTAATGCGCATAGGAGGTAAGTATACTTATGGCAAAAAGGGCCCGGACTCTTTAGTTCTTTATTTCATGTTTTCAAATGAAAAGCCTATTTGTATATGTGTACATTTCTCACTAAATAAATATTACTTACACTTTATCTTCCCAAATTTTTTTAGATGATGAAGAGAACAATAATTGAAGTGTCAAATAGCGAATGGTCCTTGTCGCCGGATAGAGGCCGCTATTTGTATACAACAGAAACGGATCTATGGGGAGTCTACGAAGACGAACCGGGGCTGAATCACTATATCATCACTATAGTGAAGATCGTATTTTATGAAGTCACTACCCTGGAGTCCATCTATAGCAAAGAATACAAAGTAAACCATTGGGAAATTTAGTAATGTAGATGAATAAGTCGCAAGAAGCATAATATAAAATGGGATAGTTTTATGTACATTACTAAACTTCTCAACAGTTTACTTTGTATTCCTTGGTATAGATGAACTCGATGGTAGTGACTTCATAAAATGCGATCTTCACTATAGTGATAATATGGCGGTTGATTTTCGTAGATCCCTATAGATCCGTTTTTGTTGTAGACAAATAGTGGCCTCCCTCTAGCGACAACTTCCGATCTCACTATTTGAGACTTCAATTATTGTTCTCTTTGTCATCTAAAAAAATTTGGGAAGATAAAGCATAAGTAATATTTACTTAGTGAGAAATGTGCACATATACAAATAGGCTTTTCATTTGAAAACATGAAATAAAGAACTAAAGAGTCCGGGCCCTTTTTTCCACAAGTATACTTACCTCCTATGCGCATTAAAATAAAGATTAGAATCGAGTTATTTACACAATAAGCTTGGCATCAACATAACATACACTTAGGATATTATGTAACCCGACTCATAGCATGGCATGGCTTGAGGAGTAGAGGTAAGTATGACTTAATGCAAAACATAGAAATTTCATAATTGCTTTCATAGATATTTAACAAAAGGATATTACTTAAATAATTATAAGCTTGAGAAAAAGCAAGATAAGTACTTGTCAAAACTATACAAAATATTTGGAAAGGAATGTGTACATACTCACCTTGTCTCATTTCTAATTAAAGCTACTTTGTTATCTTGATTTCTTAGTAGATTTGATTTTCTATTGCTTCTTGTCTCCAAACATGTTCAAGTAGAACCCTATTTATTGCTGAATTTCTCCCTTTGTTTTTATTTTTTTTTATAAAAATGCTTATGCCATTGAAGTACACATGGCAATTCCTAATTTTATGACTCGTTTTCTTAATTTTCCTAAGGTGATGAATAATATGTTTTGGATGATGACTCCCTTTTAATAAGTAATTACAATTTAATATATATTAGCCTACTCATCTCATAATAATTACACATATTTTCATATATTCAAGAAAATTTCTAAAACTAACACATGTAAGTACAACTCAACACACACATTCTTTTTATATTCAAGAATAATTTAAAAATAACACATGTAATTACAACTCAACACATATAATTTCATATATTCAAGACTAGTTCTAAAAATAACACATGTACATTCTTAAATTTTAAGGATGTTAACACCTGCACACATATTATTAGGAGTATTTAAAACGTACACATATTTTCATGTTTTCAAGAATAACACATGTACACATAAAAATTTTTTGAGGATACTAACACATGTCCTTGTAGTATAAACCAATTTTCCATCTGAGCTTAACTTTGCTTCGATTCCCAATTTCGTATAGTCTTTTACTTTCAAATTTAGGATTTATATTTTAATTTATTAATCGAAAAAATATGAGTTGTATACAAATATATTTTAGCATATGCATCCTAAGTTCAATTTCAATGGGTCATTACATATAACGTTGTCAAATTGACTTGGACCGTGATTTAGGGAATAAATATTAAAAAAAGCATAAAAATATAAATAAAGTCAATAAACTAGTAATAGAGATTTTTTTGAGATTGGGGCTAATAGCGTTTTTAATGTTAGATGAAAATCCCCATATTTAAATGTTTTCACCCAACAAAAGCAAATAATGTATAGCTGAAATGGTGGAAAACATACGTGAGGAGGAATTAGTGGCCACTGCCAACAAAATTTTACACAACCGAATTAAATGTTGCCAAATTGTTTTCTATCCAGTTTTCGCAGTACATATTATTTGAGAACAAGTTTTTTACCTCTCATTTTTTCACTTTAGCTCCTCCTTCTTGCAAGAGACAATAATGCACCAAACGTATGGTAACATTATGGTAGTAGAATTGCTCTAAGAGGCCCAAGATGCTCTCCTTCCCTTGCACCTTGCCATATGGCCAGAATTAATATGTTCTTGTTTATTTCCTTGTTAAATAATTTTTTTTTCTTTTTTAATTAATTTTCATATACAATTCCGATTTAAGTTTTTTTCTTTTTTGTTTGGGGCAAACTCCGATTTAAGAATATATTAACTAAAGTTATTTCAAAAAATAATAATAATTATTATTATACATGGTCAAACCAGCTTCAAAGAATTTGGAAAGATCACGTACCTTTCCCATTTCTAAAACTGGAAGCAATTTCATCGGCTCATTCAAGCCATAGTAACACCTAACGCGGCAGGGCAAATGAGGAAATTCATCATTTTTATTTACATCCTCGGTTCAAGTAGGAATTGCATCCGTTAGAGTAAGGTTAATGTTGGAGGGAAATTGCCAGGGGGAAAAATTAAGAGGAAAAAACTATTCTTAAATAATGTATAGGGGGAAAATCTAGTGATTATAGAGTTAGATGATTTTTTTTTTTAACTTCTTTGGAAATTATTTTGCCAAGATCGGATTTTATCATACAATTGATATTTATAAAATATTATTTTTTAAATTTTATTATATATATTTTAAAGGAAGAAAGTGTGGGGGAAAATGGTTTAGGCCCTCTTTTACCCAATTCTCTCTCCAAAATAACTTGTTCCCCCATTCCCCCTACATTAATTGGTTTGTTGGGTGAAAAAACCCAAAATGTGCTCTTAGAGCAAGACTAATGTAAAGTGAAAAGACCCAAGGGGGAAAACCCAAAGTGTATAAATGAAGAGGAAAAAATATTCTCGAATAATGTGTATGAGAAATTTTAAGGGAAAACATAAATATATGGGGAAATTTTTTTATTTGGCCCTTACAATTGGACACATGGTTTGATTGCAATGCTTTTTCAAATTAAAAAATGTGAGGCCCCAAAATAGGTTTATTTCCCCTCTCCCCCTCAAGGGTTAAATTTGGGTTTTTCACTTTATATTAATTGTGCTCTTACCACGATGTCTTAAAACATCAAATACTCATTGACTATGTTATGTTTCATTGTTTTGTATTGGCTTAAATCACAAATGTTCCCCGTACAACGATCTCAATTGCTAATGAACATGAAATTAGTCTATCAAATTGAAATACCTAAATTGCAAACCATGGAGATCATATGGTCTTGTTATAGGTGGGCTAAGAAAGGTTAATTACTTTTCTTGTATTGGTCAATTTAAAAAGGTTGATAGCGAATGACGTTATAAAAGTGACACTAATTAACACTAGAAAATTTTCAATACATTATAGTGGACGGAATTTTAACTCTCATTATTTACCAAAGCACATTATTTACCATCTCTACAAACGAAGGGAATCTTCAAAACACAACCTTCACCTATAAAACATAAAATTTACAAAGAAATAAAACCTAAGTTTGATCCAACCACATAGCTTAGAAACCTTTGTGCACTCAATTTTCATTGTTCTCGTCTTCGTTTTGTGATTAGTTGTTTACTTTTTCACTATTCATTTCAAATTTCTATATCGCTCTAACTAGGTGTTAGCAACCCCTTTTCAGTTTGAATATCTTGGAGCTGTCTCTTCACATCCAAACACGTCTCTACCACATCAGCGCTCGTTGTGTGGGGTCCCGCTGTTGACGAATCCCCTTTTGCCAGATTTTCGATTCCTATTTTATTCATCACCAATAGCGGCAAACCAATCCTGTCCGTCCGATATTCTTCTTCCCCATCCCCGCCGGATCCAGTCCTGCCGCCACCGCCTCTAATGGTGGGACCCTCAGTCCCCACCGGAAATTCAAAACGGCGAAATCCCACACCGGCGACGTCGCTGTCGTGCTAACCTCCGTTCCCTTCAGAAAGCCCTCCACCCGCCTTGCTGCCTTCCTTGGCTCCAAATAATTCTCCCCCTCGACGGAATCGGTAGATTTTTCACCAAAATCATGGACAAAGTCCGATGAATGCGATTTTCTCACAGAAAAATCGCCAATTTTGGGTTTAAAATGGATGAAAAACCTGGGGTTTTGACTGCCGATCAGATTGAACTCGGCGCTCATGGTGAAAGGGCTCCCGATTGGTGATCGGAAGTGTCCAATCCCAGTCTTGAAGATAAGGCTGAAGGGGTTTCGAGGATTATTTGGACGGCAGCAGAATTTCAGTGAAGGGCCAGAATCAAATAAAGTGGTGAGATTCATAGAAAATTCTTTGGATTCACCTGCAACTATTCCGGATTGGAAGCGGAAACTCGAAATGTTTAATGGGATTTTTGCTCTAAATAAAGGCCTCCGGTCCTCCCTAAACTTTACCGAAGCTTTCATATCCCGACGAATTGTAATGGTGAAGGGCAATAAACCGTGAGCTTTCTGAGAGTAATGGATTTTGGTCAAGACATGGCGAGGTTTCTCCATGTATAGTGACGGAGCCAGCGTCATGAGGTGGGTATGCACAGGTACAAAAAGCTCACTTGTCCCAACCATATTGTTGAGGCATTTTTTAGATTTTTATTAATAAAGTAAATGTTATTTTTATATTTTAAAAAGTTCGCTTATGCGACATTTAAAGGGTACCTTTATTTGAAGTTTAGGCTCTATGATTCGTCACGTTTTTCGCTTTCTCACGTATTAGTTACGCTTTTATCACGCATTAGAGCTCTTAGCTGCTCATAAGCTCAATGTTTAGTCTTGTCGCTTTTTCAAGATTCACACTTTTAAGAACACTGTTTTTTTCCATAAAGTTGCTAAAAGAACTTTTTTAACAATTTATTAATTTTGTTGTTGAACTTAATAATAATTTTAACAATTCATGTGATGTTGTCTTTATTTTCTTTATTTTTTATTATAGCTTATAAGTTATTATAAATTCATTTGGCTATGGCCTATTTTTGAATTAAAGTTGAAATGTAATAATTAATTTAACACTATAAATATATTAAAAATCAATAACTAAATTTAACATATTCAAAAATCAATAGTTAAATTTAACAATATCATTATTATGCTCTAATAATAATGTAGATAAAACTAATTAAAAGAAAGAAAAAAATATCTATATATAGAAAGGGGACTGGAATTTCAGAATCAATTTTCTGCCCAAAAAGATTCCGAAATCCCTTTTCTTTTTCTTTTTTTTTTTTAAATAAATAACCCCCACTAATCCCACTAAACATTTACCCTTAACTATCCTTTTTTTTCTTTTTATTTGGCCATTTGGCCACTAAATGCAAATGCACATAATTTTTTATTTTTTTAATCATAATTAACATACGTATGTTGCATAGGTTGCTCCGTGCAAAAATTGTCAAGCCTGACCATGGCTTTTTTGTCATACGGATAATTTACTTCTTTTTTTTTCTTTGTCAAGTGATAATTTATTTGAGTGATGAAAAATGCATCTATGGAGCAACCTATAGTTTAGAAGAAAAGCAAACAGTTTTTCCAATAATTAATACGGTTTGATCTTTTTTTTTTTTTTGGGTACATTCGGTTGCCTTCTACACGTTATGAATGGTGCCTCCACAATGTTTTTTTTAAAAAAAAAAATCAAAATACTACACTGCCTTTTGGAAAATTTTGGATTCCAGAATCTAATATTTTTAAACTTTTTCCCCCTCGCACATTTTTTGTGCAACAGTCTTTTTGTGGCAGTTATTTAATTTCTTTAGTTTTGCTTTTTGTTTCGTTGGTTTGTTCATGATGTTTAGTGGGTCGTTGGTTTGTTTAAACGGCCTTAGGCAATTTTCTTAGACGGTTGTCGTCAATTAGTGGATACAAGTAATGATAGAATGAGAGAAACAAATTACAATAGCTACTCGCCTCTACGTTATCTTCTATTCACATTTCTCTCTCTTCTTCGTACTCTTATTTTCTGTCTTCTTCTACATACAATTTTGAAACCTATCAATTTTTTCTGTAGAAAGTGATTTCTATAGACCATAATGATTTCTACTTTTGTTTTTTTGTTTTTTTTTTGTTTTTATTTCACATTCACATCTCCATCCTCCACAATTTTCAATATTTGCAATTGTTTGTCATCCACAATGTTTACTTATTCATGTGGTCAGTGTGTTTATATAGTCCAAACATATTGTAATAAGTAAATATAAGTAGACATGAAATATTAATTAATGAGGAATTTCAAAAAAAGGACTAAGCAGTGCATAAAATGTCAATATAAACATGTAAAAGTTTTTTAGCGTAAATATTAGATATTTTATAATGGAAGTAAATAAATTATTTATCTAAGTGGAGAATTCTTGACTTCTTTTATATATATATATATATATATATATTTATATATAAAATATAGGTGACATTTATTAAAATTTACTCATATTAATTAGTTATTACTTTAATGTACCTTGCAATAGTTTACTTTTAAACTTTACGAGGACTCTATAACATATGTTTGAGCTGCAGAGTGATATGATAATGTGGCCCATCATGGATTTATGACTCCAGTTATGATTGTCTTAAGAAGAATGCTATATATTGATCTAGATTGGTAATTTTTGAATTTTTCTTTATTTTTTCTTTTTAATCCACTACACATTTGAAAACTACCCACTTATTGTGAAAACCGAAATTTTACAGTGAGATCTGTGCATCCTAATTTTACACTTAGTAATCAAACATAAATAAATTAGAAAATTATGATCTTTGTAGACTTCTTTTGTGGAAGGCTACAAAATTATTGATATTATAATATCATATAGATCGGTGATACCACCATAATTGTTTACCCTTTCCTGTGCTATTTCAATATCGGAGACCATCTGATATTATTTAAATTAATCTAGCGCCCGATGTATGATATACTATGGCACTACATGGACCATGTGGTGTCATAGTGTACCATACATCGGGCGTCAAAACTAGACTACTAATGTTATAGCAAGTTTTTAATTTTTTTTATTATTATCCTTTACTAACGTACATAAAATATTGTCATAATTTTATTGTGCCCATCTCAATAAGTTGTATGTTAACGCATGGGTGCAACCAATATTTTAATTTTTTCTTTTTTTTTTTTAACCCACTACACTTTTGAAAACTACCACTACTCCACCTAACAATATTGATCTTTAAAATAATACTACAGTGGTATACAAAGATAATGAATTAATGGACAGTTTTCATTTTTTTAAAAACTATTCACTTCCATTTGAAAAATGTTCACCAATCAAGATTATAAATACATTCAGTTTCTTTATATAAAAACTTGCAGTGCATAAAAATTGCACTCAGAATTTACAATTTTTTTTATAGAATTTCGATCTACTCAGTTATGGCAGCACAAGGCCTTCAAACAACATTGCTTCGTGATCTGAACATGAATTGATCAAATTGCATTGTTAAAGTTCGCATAGACTGCAAATATATAGTTGCTACCGATGGTAATGTTAACAAAACACAATATTTGGAGCTTTGGGTTATAGATGAAACAGTAAGTTGAATTTATCAATTTTTATTATACTGCGTATTAGCAAATTTACTAAATTATTTTTTTTTCTAACACATTTTTATAGTTTTTTTTTTTTGAGCCATTTACTCTATTTGGTAGCTTTGTATTCGCATACATTTTTTTCATGCATATTGGCATGAAAATAATTAACTCTTCATATTTCTTTTATTTATTTATTTATTTTTATTCGGCACGAATGGGTGGAAACTGTCCATATTTGTCATTACATGCAAAATTATTTATATAGAGATATTAAATGCATGGTAACTTACGGAAGAAATTAGTTTTTCCCCACTATTCTTTCTTCAACCTTGAACACGGGTGTGGAACTTCCCAATGTATAAAACTTAATTATCCTCTAAAACTCCTATATTATTATTTGTTATTATCAAAATTATAAATGCGGTTGAAAATGTGGGTAGTATTTCAAGAAAAGCTCTCGAGACAATCTCTTAGGTAACTGCATTCTTCTACATTGCACTCAAAAGATACTAGATTCTACAAACAAAAAATAATTTGCACGATGGCTTCCATTTGTTCGCACGGTCAAGTTTCACATGTCAAAGAAGATTTAAGATACTGAGCTTTATAGAAATGATATTTTTTTAATCTTCATATTTAATGGTAATTTTCTTTTTGTTTGTATATCTCAAGATGGGAGTACCAATGGTTTACAAAAATGGGAACTTGATCAGCTTCCCACCATTGCGGTCATAAAGTGAAGGTACAACACCCTTCCAATTCCTGATGTCATTCTCAAAATGGTTGGTGATGACTCATATTTAAAGTGATTTTATTTTAAACTTCTTTAGGAAGCAGGATTGTAATAATAATAGTCACTGTGGTCCAATTGTTCTTGCAAAAAAATGTGGATAAGGTAAGGGTAATTTCAATTTATATATATACATCGATCAATTAGTTTATTGACTTGTCTTGGAAAAATTAAAAATTCAATTTAGTCTAAACAATATGAATTTGCAGATGTACATAGGTCAAAAATGGCAATGAGAAAGATAGGCTGCACGTGCACAAAGAAGGATTTTCTTCTGGATGAATCATTTAGTAGATGGGGTAATTATGTGAAAAGTAACAAACTGAAGGCTATTGCAAGACTTGCTGATTGGATTATGAGTCAGTGCATTGTGGGGGGAGAGAAGTGAAAACGTGGAGCAAAAATGAAATGAAGATGACACTTTCATGGTGGGACTTGATTTGGTTTTGGGTCAATGCCGATTGGACGCTATTTCTAACATCTCTAATTGGACACTTTCAAGTGGACATGAGGACGCTATTCTTATTAATTGTACATCGTTGTTTCTATGCCGTCAGCCTCATGCTTTATGGAGTTTGCTGTATAGATAAAAAGAGCCTTGAGAACAAGGTCCTAAACTGAGAAGAGATTAATAACACGTTGTGCCTGCTCAATGAAAGTTGACAAAATGCATAAGTGATTATTAAACACGATGCGCTCACTGACAATCCTCCATCTATTAGATAATATGGAAATTATAATGATTTGTGTTGTATGTGATATTAATGTTGAATTGTACATATTGGAGGTTGAAACTGAAAAATATGAAGAGCTTGTCGAAAATAAGTTGGGAAGCATATGCTGCGACGAGGATCCATTTATAAGTATTACCGTTGCTACTATTCTCCACACCATCCCCCGCAAAACACATAAAATTTAGAAATAGTTCTTTGTGACTATGTTAATTGTCATTTTTTTAATGTTTAAGATGGTCTTACTGTCTACTTTTTTTAGCAAAACTTGGCCGTGCAATGCGCGGGTGGAGAAAACTAGTATATAAGAGAAAAGATAAGATATATCTTTTTTTTAAATACATAACAAGATATAGGATTTGAAAAAAAAAAAGATAAGATATAACTTTTTTTTTTTTTTTACATGTATGATATGTATCAAATACTTAAAAAACGAAGTAGTCCAAAAAATTTACTAAAAAATAAAGAAAGAAAAAAAGAAGAAAGAATATGTATTCGAAAAAACAAAAAAGTACTATAAGAAAGGGGATTGGGTGGGGAGGGAGGGAGGGACATGCCTACTGGGAAGAGATCGGGTTTAAGAATGAGAAATTATCAATCAATTTGAGAGAGAGAGAGAGAGAGAGAAATGTAAGAGCGGGACCAATGAGAGAGAAATTAGTCAATTGTTGGTAATTTGTGTTATTAAATATATATATGTACTGACTCTTCCCTTCCTGTCTTCTAATCTCTAGTCATCTCTATTTAACATAAAACCACCAATGGCCGCTGAAACTCCCATCTCAGAAGCGTTAAAAAAAAAATCCAGAAAAAATGAGTATGCACATGCATACCCAAGCTTCCATGTAGATCCGTCTTTGCCATGTATCGCATTGGTCATTATACACTATTTTCTTTATGTAACGGTAAAATTTTACAAATTTCCTTCAACAAAAAAAAAAAAAAAACTATTGTTACAAACATGCCATGCACATTATTAACAATGAACGCACGAATAGTAATAATTTGATAATCTGTAAAACATGACTGTTATGAAATATAATCAACATATAATGGTAACGGGCATAGTACAAGTTAGAGACTCCAATTCTAAGTCCTTTGCCTCCCCCACAAAATTTTCATCCCCGCCTTATCCCATTCACATATTATCCCATTCACATATAATCAAGGTAATAGTCCTCATTTATTTTCCATTTAATAATTTTTTACTTTACTTTACCTTTATTATTATTATTATTATTTGCACACTTTTAACTTTTTACTTTACTTTACCTTTATTTTTCTATTGCAATCCTTTTCTTTTCTTTCAATAGTATTTTTACCCGTGAGTTGCACGGCAAAATTTCGCTAGCAAAGTACAAGATAAGAAATATGTACAACGTAGAAAAAAATTTGCAATACACAAAGCAGCATTTTAAATAATAAATAAGTATTTTTTTTGTAGGCTTCCTATTGTTACTGTATATAAAGTATATTAAGATCGATAAAATACGTAATTTTAGATACTGCGTACCATATAGAATTGTCCATGAGTAAATATTAAATTTTTAAGGAATATCCTATCATGAAAAGAGATTGATCTTGATACTTTTATAGTCATAGCGTATGACACAACTAATGGAAACTATTTCCTGTGGAACTTAAAAGGCAATGTCTCGTGTGATGGAGTCAACGACATCGTAGCAACAACTTCGTCCCCAGTATTGCTTCCCGACAAAACTTTAACTTGTAGAACATGATCACAAACCTTGCAATGATTAACCTTGCATCATTGTATAATTCTAACCGCACACAATCCTAGCTGCACCATGTACTACGCACTGGTAGAGATTGTTGAAAAAAAGTAAAATATATCAAAGTGGTAGAACATTGCCAACTACGAACTAGGTAATATTAGAAAAATAATAAAATAAAATCATTTTTTGAATTCAGACTAATGGATGCAGTGGACAGTCCCTATTGGACACATTGAGGGCTCATCTTCCAAAGTGTTCAATAAGAGACTATCACATAATCTATTGGACACCATAAACTCTATAGAATGACTAAAAAAGGAGATATATATAAGGGGAAGTTACATAAATATGTAGTTGGCAAAAAAAAAAAGTAAAAATAAAAATGAGGATTTCAAAATCTTTTTAGGTAGGAAAAAGTTTTTGGAATATGAGTTCTCTTTCTATATATAGAGATAAATACTAGTGTATCTCCCGTGTGATGCATGAGAAACAATAACTGATTAAAGAAACAATGATAGAGACAATAAACTATTCCAATAATCAGAGATAGCTATGTCATTATCATGTAATCATTAAGTATGTTTGCACTATATAGCAAAATTATATATTTCAAGTTAATCATATTTTCGCTATGTTATTTTTTTTGTAAACTTTATACTGAATTTGCTAATTTTTTATATTAACCGTGTTATATTTCTACTTTTCCAAAGTGAATTAGTTATTATTTATTATGTAGAAATATATCTGTTTTCGTATAAAAAGAAAAATTACTACCCATTTTCCCACTCCACTCAGTCACAATGCCAGACCAAAAACATTCATTCTCCGGTGTTGATTTGAGCTTGCCATGAATACAAAAGTATAGATCATGCTCAACGATATAAGGTGTAAGACTCCAACTGATTCGAAAGATACTGTATCGATCCTTGTTCCTACAGTTACAGTGAATTATATATTTCTTACAAAAATAAAATAAAATAAAAATAATGTGTGAAATGATCTGCTTTGATTCAACAAATGAATTGGTTTACGCGAGAAACTTGAGTTTGAATCAAGTTGGGAAATTAATGAAGAATTTAAGGGTTGTTGGAGACGTGTAGTGAGGAGTAAATGAGAAAGTAAATGTCAAGCCCTCAACTTTATTACCTTATTTTCTCGTATTATCGGTAGTGAAAACATTTGAGAAATAAATCTTAATTCAAAATTTGAAGGCGAGCTTTTACAAATACAAATCAAACACTATTATAATATCATGTTATTATAACTTTACAATAACTATTGTGGCCACCCAAAATAAAACTTCTGCCGTACGCCGAAATCTCGATCACATACATGTATCTTCTCCGCCCTTGAGACGATCCGGCCACAAAGCTTCTCAATTCAATACCTATAGGGTTATTAGATAGAATGAGGGATGAGTACAATGTACTCAGTAAGTAACCAAATACTTTGAGCCACCTTTTGTTTAAAAATGCATTGAATGCATAAAGTTTTTAGATGCACAAGAGGGCCCTATCACTAGTTAAACTACTATGCGCACATGATTTAAAGATTTAAAATGGCTAAGATCATGTAGCAATTACCACATAACCAAAATGACCAAGATCACATAGTAAGGTCATATGACCACAAAGCAAAGCAAAATGGGGATAATATTAACTAGTGATTCAAATGCAACAAACCAATAACAATGCATCAAAAATCCATGCATATCTCATGAAACTGTATGAATAAAAGAAAGAGAATCAAAGTATTAGTTACTTACCTCAATAATTCTAGATGCCTTCAAAATCTTAGTATTTCTCAATTAAAGTGGTCTTTTATATAGGAATTCTTTATATATATGAGAAGACTTTATTTCATATGCAAAAAGAGTGTTCTAGGAGGTTTTATGGCCTTATCTAATTTTGGACGAATTTTCCTTAATTATTTTGGGATATAGAGAAATGCTTAGAGAAAGCTTGAGTGAATTTCCCTTGTAATTGGCATTTTTATACTTGTTTAGATTTAAATGTTTTTAAATGTCATTTGAAATTCACAATTTGCAAAAATAACAAGTGTCTTATACACTTGACAAAATTGGCAATTTCATTATTTACAATCATAACAAGTGTCCTAACACTTGCCAAAACTAGCACTTTTTTTATTTACAAAAACATCACATGTCTTTTGATTTGGTAATTTAGTAATTGCAAAAATAACAAATGTCCTTTAATTTGGCAAATTTAGCACATTGTAACTAAAGATGATTTGGCCAATTCTTATTTCTTTGGGTAATAAATTTTCAATCTTGGGACACAAATGATGAAAAATTCAAGTATTTATTCTTATCGTTATCAAAATAATTATCATATCGCTTAATTTATTCTCAAAATTTCGCGGGATGTTACGATCTATCCACCTTAAATGAATTTCATCCTCAAATTCGCTAAGTAATGTGGTGATTAATTATTATTATTATCAAAAGCACAGTGCACAACTGGATAAATTGCTTTCACTGTGCACGCTCACTTCTTTTACCATGTGTAGTGCCAACGTATCAAAATACCAAAATTATATCTAACCCAAACATACCATAAATTCACAAAAGTTGAGTTGACTAAATATACAAGATCTAATTCACTTAAAATAACATAATGTATTTGAACTTTATTCAAAATATGTTAAATAATAACTTACAAGAGCTAATTTGGGTGCAAAATAGCCCAAAGAAATCTTTTTGATTGACATAAGGGTTATTTCTTGCTCAACTTCAAAATCTACACTTTCAAATTACTACTCGAAAGAAAGGTAAATCAAAACACGAAAAAATTTCAATTCTATTTCCCATGGCCATGTAACTTACTCTCATTTCTTGGGTGCTTTACTCTAGTACTTTGTAAGGCCATTTTCTTTAAGTTCAAGATTAAAACCTTCAATTTAACATTCTAAGGGAAACTTAATCAATGTTAAAATGCTAAATAATTTCATTTTACTTCTTATTCCTATGACTTTTCACCATGCATCTAATAACTTTTACTTGACAAGCTAAACAAAAATAGTTAAATCACTTATAAACTTAGAAAAGATCACTCACTTGCAAGCCAATCGGAGGACTCCTCGCTTGAAGTAGGATCTGCATGTAGTGACCATTGGAATCTTGTTCTGATACCACCTTGTCACGTTCCCAAATTTATTACCTTATTTTCTCGTATTATCAATAGCGGAAGCATTTCAGAAATAAAATCTCAATTCAAAATTTGAAGGCGAGACTTTACAAATACAAGTCAAACACTAAGATAATATCATGTTATTATAACTTTACAACAACTATTGCGGTCACCCACAACAAAACCTCGGCCATACGCCAAAATTTCGATAACATACATGTATCTTCTCATCCTTGAGATGATCCGGCCACAAAACTTCTTAATTCAATACATACATAGTTGTTAGATGGAAGGAGGGGTGAGTACAATGTACTCAGTGAGTAACAATTTGAGTCACCTTTTGTTTAAGAAATACATTGAATGCACAAAACGTTTAGATGCACAAGAGGGCTCTATCACTAGTTAGACTACTACTCGTGCTGCGCATATGATTCAAATATTCAAAATGGCCAAGATCATGTAGCAAGGCCATAATGCCATAAAGGTTACCACATAGCCAAAATGACCAAGACCACATAGTAAGTTCATATTACCACCGATCTAAAGCAAAATGGGTAGAACATTAACTAGTGATTTAAATGCAACAAACCACTGATAATGCATCAAAAATCTATGCATATCTCGTGAAACTTTATGAATAAAAGAAAGAGAATTAAAGTATTAGTTACTCACATTTCAAAAATTTCTTGAATAATGCTAAGTGGAAAAGTACCTCCAAAATTTTGATATTTCTCTAGCTGTCTTTTAAATGGGGATTATATATACATATATGGAAAGAGTTTTATTTTAAGTGTAAAAAGAGTGTTTTGGAGAGTTCTAATTGATGTTTTATAGCCTTCTCAAACTTTGGACGAATTTTGAATAGAATATGGAGTGTTTTGTCTAGATTTAATTATTTTGAAGTAGCATTTGAAATCTACAAATCACAAAAATAACAAGTGTCTTGTACACTTGGGAAAATTAACAATTTCATTTCTCATAATCATGACAAGTGTCTTGACACTTGTCAAAACTAGCATTTTTTTTATTTACAAAAACATCACATGTCTTTTGATTTGGTAATTTAGTAATTGCAAAAAATAACAAATGTCCCTTAATTTGACAAATTTAACACCTTGTAACTAAGGATGATTTTGCCAATCCTTATTTATTTGCGTAATAAATTTTCAATCTTGGGGCACAAATGATGAAAAATTCAAGTATTTATTTCTATCGTTATCAAAATAATTATCATACCGCTTAATTTGTTGTCAAATTTTCGCGGGATGTTACAGTAAATGCTCAAGGAAACAAGATTGTTGTGAATGAGGGAAGAATCCTTCATAATGTGAGATTTCCTCCTATTTATAGTGTGCAAAGTGATATGTAATGATTACATGCATAAAATGTTTGACCAATGAGAGACTTTCTAAGAACACTTAGTTGGAGTTGGTATCAAGATATCTTGACCAAGTGTAGGCTAGTTGCTACATAGAGAAGACAAACATTCACTTTACATTAAATGTGGTTGTCACATCAATTCTTAAGTGATAAAATATGCAAGTAGGCAAGCAAGTTGCATGGCCGTTTCATCGCCTATGAGATCACAAGGTAACTCGAGCTACGGTAGGCGAGTGACCTCAAGGTCTAACCCAATAGGAATACGCATCTGGCGATCCTCCAAGTTGCTACGCAAGCGACTTGGTTTGCAAGGGTGGTGGCCTGTGACCTAGGGACCATGAGCTTGTCAGGCTTGGAGTCAGAGACTTGGATGCCAATACCTTGAGGTAGATCATGGGCCCAAGCTGAGTGGTCGCTAGCTTGTGAGATGCTGGACCCATGTATCTGACATGGAAGTGGTTGTCCTCGACCAGATACTTAGGTATAAATAATATCATTTTGCAACGATAGAGAGATTTCGGCCAAGACAACTTTAGGAAAAGCAAACGACTCAAACACATATCATTTCATAATTGTTTATTAATTCCATCTTGTTCAAAAGCTTAGAATTTTCATGGTGGAGTTTTGTGATTCAGAAAAAGTAAACAAAAAAGAGTTACATATAAAGCTAGTATCCATTGTAAATTCCAAAACACCAAACATAAAATTTCTATTTCTAAAACTTTACTAACAATAACATTAATATCTTTAACAACTTGGAGATAGTGTGCGACTGTGTTGGAAAAAAGATAACATAAGGAAGCTAAAGAGGAAATTATAGCATCCGTGTTGGTGTTGTAAAATTTTAGCTATTCATATAAGTAAAAAGTGCATTTTAAAAAGTTGTTAAACGCCACATATGCAAGTTAAATTTAATAACTATTTAAGTGTCACATTGGACGTGTTAAACAAAATCATTAATCCACTCAAGTCTAAGTGAGCCACATTATTGTCAAAAGTCATTGGTCAAAATTTATTAAATAAATAAAAAAAGCATTTTTTGAAAGTACTAAATTCTAACATAATGTTAAAATTATTGTTAAAGTTAACAATTAACCAAAAAGGATTGTTTTTAATACCTTCTTTAACACTACCAACGTAGCTATTTTTTTTAGTTGTTAACTAACAACTTAGTTTCACACTATAAATGTGGATGCTCTTAGTATCTGTAAATTATAATAGGAAGCAAAATAGTGAAGAACTTACAAAAGAAATTTCCTATTTCCAAAAGAAGAAAGTGAAGAAACGTCTTAAATGTCCCCTATCTTCTCATGCCTTGTTATTACTTTTTGTGTTGTTTCAAATGATTATGATGCCTTTGCACAAAATTGTCGTTGAAATTGGAAGTGTGAAAACTGAAAATGTAGAATGTAGCCAGCAAAATAGAACAAATTGTCCAAATATGTAATTATATATTTACATGCAAAAAGAGTGAAAGTAGTTACTTTCATTTAGTGGGTAGCTTATTGAATAATAAGGTGATTTAATAAATTAAATTAGAAAAACTGTTTTACTGGGCAAATATAGGGATGACAAATTTAAACTGAAAACCCAAACCCGATGAGGGCCCGCCCCGATTGGAGACGATGCACAAAGTTGTGCTCCGAATCACTAACGGGGCGGGAACGGGTTTTGGTTCCTCGCTCCGAAACCCGATTTTTTCATTTTTTGTTTTTTAAAAAAAAAACTTTATATAACATCATTAAGTCTCAATACATTATTATTTATATAAAAATTACTTAATTATTATTTATTTATTATGTCTCAAATATTATTATTTTAAGAGTCAATTGACATTTTTTTATACACACTATATCCTGGCTTCATTTTACTTCAGTTTCAATGTGGGATTCCATTTGCCTTTACACTACATCAAAATGGGAAGGCATTCCACATCGGATTCATAAAAAAGTAAAATAAGACCAACTTATCATAAAAGTTAATACTTGTGACAAACGTTCATTGGGCTAATGGACCATGTCTTGTGTATGGCCTAAATAATTTTCTTATACATTTGTGTGTTGAGTGGCCCATTTTTATACACAATATTCTGGTTTTATTTTACTTCACTTTCAATGTGGGATTCCATTTGCCTCTACATCAACATAGGAAGGCATCCCATATTGAAAGTATAGAAAAGTAGAATAATGCCAATTCATTATAAAAGTTGATACTTTTTACATACATTTCTTGAGTTAATGGGTATTGTCTTGTGCATGGCTTAAATAATTTTCTAGTACATGCGCTTTCTTGGGCTAATATTTTACGTGCATGTACTCTAAATTAAAAAAATAAAAAAATTTCGGGGTAAGGTCGGTGATTTTCCTTTCCCCGCCCGCCCCGCCCCGATTCAATCGGGGATTGGGGGGACAGGGCGGGGTAAAAAAAATCAGGACGGGGTCGGGGGAAGCCAAACCCGACCCGCCCCGCCCCGTTACCATCCCTAGGCAAATAATTGAAATAGTCAAAGTTGAATATATGAGTGATTACTAAAATTGGTATAATAATCTGAAAGAGGAATTTGAAAAAAATAAAACTAAAAAATATCTATAACCGGTAGATACATGTGAAAAGTGGGTGGTTACCACTACTACATTATTAAAAAATTAATAAATCAGTAGGAAAAATAAAAATGCAACAGATTTCAGAATCTTTTAAAGCGGGAAAAAGATACCGTAATCATTGCTGCTTTTCTTATTTATAGATATATACTAATTAATTTTATCTAATTTTTTTTAGTGAATAAATACTCACTGAATGTCTAAACATACATTATATGTAAACACTTGGTCAAGAGTTTGGAAAGGTATTTGGATATTATAATACTACATATACATGTCACATTAACACATGACATTATTTATGACGCTAAATGTTTAATTTTATATCATTTGTCTCAATTGATAGTTTTAAATGTCACCACTACTACATTATTAAAAAATTAATAAATCAGTAGGAAAAATAAAAATGCAACAGATTTCAGTATCTTTTAAAGCGGGAAAAAGATACTATAATCATTGCTGCTTTTCTTATTTATAGATATATACTAATTAATTTTATCTAATTTTTTTTAGTGAATAAATACTCACTGAATGTCTAAACATACATTATATGTAAACACTTGGTCAAGAGTTTGGAAAGGTATTTGGATATTATAATACTACATATACATGTCACATTAACACATGACATTATTTATGACGCTAAATGTTTAATTTTATATCATTTGTCTCAATTGATAGTTTTAAATGTCACCACTACTACATTATTAAAAAATTAATAAATCAGTAGGAAAAATAAAAATGCAACAGATTTCAGTATCTTTTAAAGCGGGAAAAAGATACTATAATCATTGCTGCTTTTCTTATTTATAGATATATACTAATTAATTTTATCTAATTTTTTTTAGTGAATAAATACTCACTGAATGTCTAAACATACATTATATGTAAACACTTGGTCAAGAGTTTGGAAAGGTATTTGGATATTATAATACTACATATACATGTCACATTAACACATGACATTATTTATGACGCTAAATGTTTAATTTTATATCATTTGACTCAATTGATAGTTTTAAATGTCTTCCCCCCACATTCCAAAGTTGCCCCTATTCTTTCTTTATATTATTTGGTGTATTTAAGGTGAAAAAAATAAAAATTTAATTACTCCCCGTTATATTATTTTGCATGAAGTAACAAAGGGGGAAAAAATTTCCAAATATGCTCTTTTTGCAACCAAATAGTCCAAATATGCTTTAAGACCACTTCTAGTGAAGAAGGGGGGGGAATAACTAAGGAGAAAAAAAGTTATATTATTTTGCATGAAGTAACAAAGGGGGAAAAATTTCCAAATATGCTCTTTTTGCAACCAAATAGTCCAAATATGCTTTAAGACTACTTCTAGTGAAGAGGGGGGGGGGAATAACTAAGGAGAAAAAAAATTAAAGAGGGAAAAAATCTATTTCCAAATAGTAGTAAAAATATGCATTTGAATGAGATATATTGTTTTGAATTGTTGTCATTGACATGATTTTTTCATTTAACCTATCCATTAGAGTTGAATTTATAAGACAATTTTTTATTTAAATTGTTGTTTTTGACATGATTTTTTTAATGTTATGTATTCTAACTTTTCTTATTTTGCCTTTTTCCTCAATTTTTTTTAAACATATTTCAGATTTTCCATTTCATAAAAGATGACACATAGCTTAATATAATTGGTTCAGGAGAATTTTTGTGGGGGCAATGTGATAGATTTTTAGCACTTATATATATATATATTTTTTTTTTCTGGGTTAAGATTTTTAGTTATGTATTTATTATTTGGCTTTCAAAGGAGAAAATTCCCTCTACCAAAGGGAGGGGGGGGGGGGAACAAAAAATCGATCGCGTCCTTTTGAGTTGTCTCCCCTTTTCAGTTTGGCTCCATAACTTTCACGGCAAAACTTTACCCTCCCAATTTAGGTTATAAAATTCCAATTCATCTCCCGTTGTCTTGTTTCTGGTTTTCACTCCCCCCATTTCCTGTTGATTTTCAATTTTTTAGTCCCAAAATTAATACAATTTTAAAGTCTGGAACTCCCATTTTTTTCTATACTACTCTCAAACGATGGTCAGAGCGGTTAAGAGGGAACCGGTCAACACTCGAGGAAACGGCAATAGGAGGGATGCAAGCAGTGAACGTGCAATTGATGAAGCTGAAGGTGCAAGAATTAACAGTAGCCCCAATGTGGATTCCGATGCCAGGGAACCCGAAGACACTACTACCAAACGCAGAGTGCTTCGCTCCAAATATCTCACTGTCAAGAATCGGATTTGTGGTAAATTAATTTTGAACACTCTTTTATTTCAATTTTAATAATGGGTTCAGGATTATGTCCTCTTGTTGTTTTTCTTCCTTCTGATATATTTTAGTTTTGTGTGGAAGTAAAATTTCAGTTTACTGTTTTAGGTTCGAAGTTTTATGTTGAAATCTTCTCATTGATGGAGTTTATTTCTTGTTATGCAGATGAGAAAGATGATATAACGAAGGTTGATTCAGATATGTTCAAATCAATAATAGAAGAAGTTGATAGCTTGCATCAGCTTGGTAATGTTCTTCAATCCTTCTTAGATAACGAGTAATTTGGACATGTGTTGCATGTTGTACGATAATATAAGATTAAACAGGTAATGGTAACAAAATATTTGAATTATAAATTGTTAAGCAAACAATTGTTAATTTTAATTTTAATACTTATAACTGAAATGGCAATTACAATTATTTTAGAGTAGGAATGATAGTTACAATGGTTTTTGAGTATTTATGTTGTTCTTTCTTTAGTGCTGATGATGGTGATAACATGGTTTAAAAAAATCTTTAGCTATCTAAAATGTATTGACACTATTGTATGATAGTAATTGAAAGTAAGTTGGATGAGTGATTGAAATTGAAGAATAAACTAAAAGAAATTGAAATTAACCACAATAAAAAGTTTTGGTAAAGAAGTTTAATGGCAAATAATAACGAGGACAAAAAGGATTAATGACATTAATAAATGTGGTGCAATAAGAAATAGGGGCAAAATAGCAATTAAGAGAAAAAGATATGTTCAAAATGGGAAACCCAATGTTTTACAAAGATCCCACCTTTTATATATTGGTGATGTCTTTATATTTTGAGATTTAAGTGTTTGTTAATATGAATCTTAGAGTGTTTGAAATCTCTTGAAATATTGAAGATAAACTTTGGTAACTGTTAAGTTCTTGTTTGATTTGGTTTGATAAGGAATCCTACTATGTTGAACCACATACTGGTCTTAAGGCTTGGGATATTGCATTACATTTCTGGCATAATGGTTTTTGTTGGGTGTTTCTGTAGAACAATAGAAATAACTCTGAAATTTATTGATCTTTGATCTGTAATTTTTTTAAATCACAAATCTCTTTTGCTGTTTTGGAAACAAAAGTGGTGAATGCTTTATAAGTATTTATGAGTGAAACTAATTGTTCTGTTTTCTCTATTTCACTTTGTCATTTTCATAAGCTTGCATTTTGTTTTTTAGTTATTTTCAACCTTCATGAAAATTTTTCTTATATTTGTGTTTTTGATATTCTCTGTTCAGTGCAAAAACCAAGGGAACAAGTGGCAGACGCAGAAGCTCTATTTGACATCACAAACACCTTGGTTACCTCTGTGAAATCATATACCAGTGAAGGAGTGACCCCTTCAGATTTTGTTAGTTGCCTGCTTAGGGATTTTGGGGAACAAAGTGGAAGAAATGGTAGTCAAGATGAGGGTGGGAACTCATTCCGTTGGAAAGAGATTGGTCTTGCAGTCTCTTATGTTCTTAGGAGTGGTTATGGGTGCTGTACAATGTAAATATCACTAGTATCCATTCTCGTATTTCATATCAGACTTATTTTTGCATAGTCTATTGCCTTTGACACGTTTCTGTATTCTGTATACTTTTGGCAGGATTGGGCCTATGAATACTGAGCTGAAACAGCGCAAGAATGCTGTTCACAGAAAGCGCTCCAAGCCAGCGGAAAGAGCTCAGCCTGAAGAGGTTAAATATCTAGTTTCTTTAATGCAAACTAATCAGTTAGGTTGTGCTGGTTATGACATGGTCGATTAGAAATGAGAAATACTGGTGTTAATATGAATTCTACAATGATAAATCTTATTCTTCTAAAATCAATTATGTATTGATAGAGCAGTACAAAGAACTTGATATCAACAGCACAAGCATTAGTATTTAACACTCGAGTTCTATAACTTTTATCTTGTATTCTTCACTCGATATTCTTGATCAGATGGTCACAGGCAGCCACTACTTTACCCATTTCCTCATCTGAATAGATGCACATGCTCTTGATTCGGTTTATATAAGCCATCATGTTCTAGATGAAAGTGAAGAATAATACATGCATTCTCTTAACTATTTGAATTGAAGTTTAATTATCTCTGCTTTCTTGCTATTGCCAATAAATTTTGATTTATATCTTTGGCTGAGATTTCTTTTGAATTTTGCAGCTTGAAGCAACCACTGAGGAGAAAACTGATACTGATAAGAATATGGCCATAATGTTTGATATCTTAAGGAAGAACAGGAAAGTTCGTGTAGAAAACTTAATATTAAATCGGAACTCCTTTGCACAGACAGTGGAAAATTTATTTGCTCTATCCTTTCTCGTTAAGGATGGACGGGCTGAAATAAAAGTTGATGAAAAGGGCTGTCATCTAGTTTGTAAGATTCTTTGTGCACAATCCATTCAGAATCTTCTTTCCTTTGTTGCATTGGTTTCATTTCTGATTTTGAACCATTATTCCTTTCAGCACCAAAGAATGCTCCTGGTGCCACCGCAGTTCAGGCTGGGGAGGTGGCTTGCCACCATTTTATATTTAGATTTGACTTTAGTGACTGGAAGGTATGTTCTACCCAATAAAACCCAGACTGGAAATAGTCTATTGATGGATGATTTTTCAGAACTGCTTGTAAATTCAGTCTGGCATTTTATTGAGTTTCATGTTATTGTTTTTATCAGTTGATGCTGTCCTCGGTTGCTGCCGGAGAGGAATTAATGCCACACAGGGTCACGTTGAACATGTCAAGTAGTACTCAACCATCTATGGAGGCTGAAAATACTCAACTAGCATTGCCTACTACTCCGATAAGAAAGCTGTCAAGAAACCGAGGTTTGGTTATGCAGGATCACACTGTAGTTGAAGACTCTCCCCAAAATGAAGAATCTACTGGGGTGGCTGCAATTCGGAAAGGAAAGCGAAAGCTCCTGTGAGGTCACATTCAAATCAAGGAAATGCTAGTCTCTCTACTTTTTGCAAATGTGGTAGGAAGAGACTCGAATTTGGTTGGTAATCCTCTTAATATATTTTTGTGGGGAGCGTTCCAAATTACTGTTTATCATTGTATATAAGTAGAAGAATGATATTTTTGTGTTAATTGTTAGTATTCGTGTTTAAATTGTAAGCCATGGGATCCATAGCCAAGGGTTTTAACCATTTTATTTTATTTCATTTCACGTGTTCAACGTAAAAAGATTGTCATAAAAGCCCAAAAACACAACACAAATTTGGTACAGAACTGAGATGTCCAAGTCTGGGCATGAGGCTGTGGAAACCAAAACACATACCACAAGCCCTTTATTTATTCCTTACAGCACTGTTGCCTATATACAGTGACAGTAAAACGTTACATCCCTAAAAATTATCGGTATCCCGGGTCAGTTGATAGCCAGTTCTAGCACCTCTAATATTAGGGTCCTGAGCTCCAACCCTTCCGCCACCTCCGGTGGTTGCTCCGGCAGGATATTCCGATCCCACTGCACCAGTCGGGGTCTGACCATCGCCGAACCCATGGCCGGTGCCGCCGTAAGTCCCAGTAGGATAGCCTGTGGTGTAATCATGACCGGTGGTTCCGCCTTGAGTCCCAGTAGAGTAGCCTGTGGTGTAATCTTGACCGGTGGTTCCACCTGCTCTAGCTGCCTCCCTCTCATGCTTCTGGCGTTCGGCGTCGTGAATTCTCGCGTCCTTCTTATCTTCGGCCATCTCCTTCTGCATGGGGTCCCTTGTCGTCATCTTCTCGGCCTGTAGAAGAAAAACCAGTAAGTGGAAACATGTTTATGGAATTAAAAGAAACTACTTTTTAATGCACAAAATAACCTTTTCTTGCATGGTGGCTTTGGTTTTCTCCATGCTAGCCCTGGCTGAAGCTGCAACATTAGCTGCTGTTTCTTTCGCCGACTGCATTTTTGAAGGGGTTTTTGAGTAGTTTCTTCTGTTGTTTTGCTTGGTTTTTGTTGCGGAAATGAGTTTAGTAGGGATGGAAATTTGAAGGGCATAAATGAAGGTGGCGAAGTGGTGAGTCGACAGGGAGTTTTGATACGGAGTTGACACGTGTCCAACAGATGTCGGCTGGCAACTACAACGGGAACGGGGTGAGGGTTAATAAGCAGATAACAATAACGATAACCTTCTTGACGCTGCAGCTTGCATGTGATTGATTAGGTAAGATATTCATGCAAGGGGTTTGAGTGAGTGCTAAATGCTAAGTTTTAAAAATTGGATCAGATTTATCTTTTTCCTTTTGGGTTTCTGCTTTTGACTGATTAACTAGAACAAGTATTGCAGTATGGTTCCTAGTGGGTGGTGGGTTGCTGGAGCGATAGCTCCAGAGAAAAGATAAAGACCCAAGTAGATTATGAAATGGAGTTCAAATGTATAAGGTGGTGTAGAATGAAAATATCAAATCTTTTTTTTTTTTTTTTTTTGATTACAAGGGGATATAGGGGAGGGGATGGTGGGATTTGAACCCGGGATCTCCCGGTAAAGAGTTAAGCCTTTACTACTCGGGCTACCCCTTGATCCTGAAAGCGCAAAAAAATTGATATATATATATATATGTTGGAAAAATCAATTTTTAATTTGATATTTATCATGGACTATTATTATATTATAGAAAAGTTTGAAGTAATCGGTTTATTATTATATTATTTTATTTTATTTTTCTTTTAATCACTTTTCACTCATTTACACTATTTTTCCTTACTTTTCCTCTCTCTATCCCATGTAAGGTCTACAAATAGACCTTCATCTAAGATTTCTCCAATACTATTTTATCATTATTTTTAAATTTCTATTTATCTCTCTCCATTTTTTTTTACTTTTCCCTATCTTTTTTTCCTACCTCTCTTTCCACCAACATTCAATTAAAATAACCATATTCTCTCTATCTCTCTCCACTTCACCACCCAACATTAAAAACCATACATTGGAGATGTTCTAAGGTGATGAGAGACTCACCTCCTATGAGAAGTGGGCGTCAGCCCACGAGTGACCAAGGAGCAAATTTGAACCATGAGGTAGAAATTCAAGGAACGCATTTGTAGAATTTCTACTTCAAATACTACTATTATAAATGCGTTAGGGAGAGCTACTCTTCTTTAACAAGTACTATAAATAAATGTACTAAATATATGAAACTAAGGTACTTTGTTTAGATAATAATAAGGTGAAAGAAGGGTGTTGATTGAGGGTGAATTTAGCTTATTAATATCCATTATTATTTGTCCATTTGTCACCGTAATATATATGGGTACTCTTGACCAAAATTTTATACCCCTTCGTCTCATTTACTTATTTCGTTTTGCATTTTTATGTAAGGATTAAAAAAAGTATTAAAAAAGAAAATTTACAAACAAACTTCTTTCAATACCCTTATTTAATTTAATTTTTTATTTTTTTATTTTTGAGAAAAGAAGGTTTATTCATTCATAGCATCATGAAATAATACATCAGAAATCAAAATAGGAGGATCCCCCACCCATTCTAGTGAGCCTGACATAGAATCAGCTGTTCTAACTAGGCGATGGACAGCTTGGTTCATAGAACTACGAACTCAAGAGAAGGAAATTTACAAACAAACTTCTTTCAATACCCTTATTTAATTTAATTAGAGGTGTCAAATTTAATATTTGACATATTTTAAAAAATTACTTTTACATTTTCATGATTAAAAAAGAGGTATAATTATAAATAAATGAACATTAAAAAAAAGAAAAAAAAAAGAACTACGTAAATGAGACAAATTGAAAAAGAAATGTGGACTAAAATAGGATGGATGGAATAATAAATTGGTGTTCCTTCCACATTTACTTGACCCATTTCAACCTATCTTGAGCTTCATTGTGGCAAGTGGAAGATTTTTTGAATTTTAAAGTGATCTCTTCTCATTAAACAACCATACCATATAATGTGTATTGCACATGACCAGAGGCTGTTCGGGCGGTCTGAAAGATTTTTCAAATTTTATGTAGTAGTTGTGTGTGTGTATATATATACACACACATTGACTAGAACTAATTTTTTTTATTACAGCTCGGGCCGAAAAAAATTTCTAAAGATCCACCTTTGAGCACGATAATCATTAAGTTCTGGAAATTTAGAGGTTAATGTTTATGCAACTTGTATGAAAAAGAAAAAAAAATGGAATTTTGCAAGTCAGCAAGGAAATAGTAATAATACATTAGCAAGGATCCAGCATGATTCATTGCAATATAGTGCAGTGCACGTTGAACCGGTCCAGAATGAGCTCCACGTGGCGTCATTACAACTTACAAAATCTATTATTTGTGGGTCCACTTGAGCCGGCCCAGCTGGCACACGAGCCTCGTGTGGATCCGATGACGTCATGACAGATCTTATTCGGGCCCAATGGACCTGATCCGCTAACGGCAGATCCAACGGTCTCTATCTTTTTGCACGTCACATCTGATTTTTTGCCCTAATCTCTAATTTAATTTAATTAATCTGCAAAGTTTATGTTTTATTATTATTATTATATATTCCTACCTCGTACCACCTAAGTACATTTACAGCCTGCAAATAAAATAATTATTTTATTTTTTATTATTTATTAAGAATTAATAGCTGAAAATTAGTTGCTGTTTGGAATTGATTGTTGGGATTCTGATGGCTCCATTTGCAAGTAAACACCGTACAACCGGCATTGGAATTTTTGCTCCACAATAAAGCTAATTGCAAAAGGACTAAAATTATGTAATCTTTTCCGGTTCTCTAATGAGTGGGGCCTACCATATCTGAGAGGAGGGGCAAGGTAACATTTTATGTTTAAAGAGATAAATACGTTACAGTTCTAGAAATCAAAACCTCAAGACGTTATAATCAAAGGAATTTAAAAGATTACAAGAGTGTATGTGATAGTTTTGGAAATATTAAAAGTAAACGGAAAATTTTTTTCGAGCATGTTTGGCAAATTCCTGAGAGTGCTTTGTTTGTTTACGAGAGAACTTTTAGTAGAAATATGATTTAAGATGACTTTTTAGAATGCACTTTAACAAAAAGTTATAAACTAAAGTTACTCCAAATAAGATTATCATTTTGAGAAACAAAACAATAATACATACACGTATATACAAGGGAAACAGAAAATAGAAATCATGACATAACACGATATATGTAAGGAAACAGAAACAAAAAAGATCGGAAGAGCACACGTGACTGAGAAATATGAAATCGTGCTTCAGGGCGATTGAGTTATAAGCTATATTGACTCCTTCCTATTATATATAAGTGAGAGTGGGATTCTTCTAATTCTTGAATAATGCTATGTAGTACTAATGGTACTTGGCACCAGTCTAGGTAGTATCCAATGTGACATTAAATGATAAGTGGAATTAAATGAATAAACAAATGATCCACTTAATTCAACTTATCATTTAATGCTACCTTGCTATGGTGCCAAGCACCAGTGGTGCTAAAAAACATTACTCCTAATTCTTGCCTCCAATTGAAGACCTCAAGATCTTTTCTTTTTGATCTTTTCCCTCTTGGCCTATATATATGCATTGATTGATAACCAAACGATTCTTTTTCTCAACTATAAATACAAACATCCTATCCCTTTTTCTCCCCTAAACAATCCTACTTACTACCCACTAGCTGCACCCCTCCTCGGTATGATTCTCCCCCTCTGGTGAGATCGGTGAATTTCCGTTGGCCGAAGGTTCGTTTGCCGGTACTGAAGGGGAGATGGATGACAAACTTGTGCCTCAAACAAAACTCCATCGGCATTATCCCTGAACAAGAAATCACAGACTATATCGAAAGTTTTCCCACCGAAAGTTCGCATAATTCACATCTTTGCACCAGAGATCATCAAGACTGATGCTGAGAACTTCAGAGAATTGGTACAGAGACTCACTGGAAAGCCCACAAACACAAACAGCACCAGAAAAAAAGCCAGAAATCTTCCAAGCGGTAAGGATTCAAGAATTGCGTCCGCTTCTGCGAAGAAAGCTGAACTTGCCATGAGAACTGGATTTAATGCATCAGGATTTAGAGAGAGAATAAAGGGTGAAGAAGAGATATGGAGTGGGGCGAATTCGGGTGGCGGTTTCTTGAATGGTTTTGGTGATCAACTGGATGGATTCATGCAAGAGTTTAATCAGTTTCCATTGGAAAATGTTCAAATGGATGCCTATGGAGAATCCCAACTTGCCCAAGTCAACTTCTGATTTTTGGATTTAATTATTCACTGTTTTAATTGATCCCATGAGCTTTTAGATTAGAGTATTTCTCCTTCTGCTTGCTAAATTTTTGATTTAATCAGTATCAGACTATCAGTTATGTCAACAATCCAAGCTCTGATGTAAATACGAAAGACTAATTGATGTATCAGAATTCAGATATTTATTAACTTGGATTTTGGACAAGAATTTTGTTTCCTTTGCTCTTTTCCCTTTGGACTTTTTTGGGCAATGTCTTTACAAAGAGAGATCAAGTGACTGTCAATAGACTAATCGAACAAGATCAAAGTTCGGAAAGTTCAAAAATTCGAGCGCTTGACAATTATCAAGTCGCATAGAAAGAAATTGTTCGGCTTGACCATTGTCATGGACATGAAAGGCTAGATGAAAGACAAACTATCAACGTAGACATAGCTATAGCCATAAGCATTGTCCCGATAAAATGGACATGCTATGTGCCCTAGAAAGTAGAGAGGAAGAGATGGCAACTCGTCATGAGATAGCCAAGAAGCGAAGCTTGACGTAACATTGAGAAAATCTAACACAATAACCAGACAAGAAGTATCATACTTCTTGAAAATTCTAAGTTCACATTGTTATTAGGATCATAAATGTCATCCAATTTCAATGCTAATAGTGTTTTTTGTCGTCCTTAGTCCCTGTAGTACAAGGTTAATTGACAGGTTGCCCCAATGTACATGTATGGAGTCAATGATTCACGTACCAAACTCTCATTTAAGAATTTCTTCAGATATACAGTATATATAAAATATTAATTCTGGGATAGCAAAAGCATAAACTGTTTCAAACAGGCAAGGCATTTATCATTCAGAACGAGATAATCTCTTAATGAAAAGGAGAACAACGAGTAGGGTGACCATTAATTCTCTAAAAGCTGCCTCCAATAGAGGCAGCTTGTTCCCCGAATCCACCAAAACAATATTAGTTTGCACATTTTGTCAAGAATGCCTTAAGAAATAGGCAAGCCGTCCTGTTGAAAAGATGTTCATCGCCATTGCCAACTTTATCACTTGTAAACTCTATCGACACATACGTTGTAAGATAAGCCATCCAGGTAAAAACACAGACTTGAAAGATCAGATATCACCTGCATAAAGAAAATGGCACCCATGTTTTGAGGCTAAGAAATGCAATTAACAGTTGACTTGGGACAAGTTCACCAGAGCCTCAAAGTCTACATTAAAGAAGTATTTATTCAATTCTTCGGCATTTAATCAAGATTCTAATTATTTGATGAAATTTATTAATACAAGAATGTCGACAATGGCAGAAATAAAAAACCTAAGCTCTAAAGATCTTTATTATTAATTATAATAATCCCCACATATGAGAGGGTGGCAACAGTCACCCACCATTATTCCTATGTTATCCTGAAAAATGTCAACTTCCTAATTGCAGATTAAGTTATTAGAATTAGAATGAAGCTATGACTTGTGAGCATGTATTACAATCGACACTGATTTGAACTCAAGTCATTTGTCTCTGATGCTCATAAATGTTCAGCAAGAAAGAAAATATCAAGTGACAAAATAAGGTGCAACTGAGCAAAACCGACTTGGATATTTGAAATGTGTAGTTCTACAATTTTATCACAGATATAATAAGTTATCAACGACATTAAATTGGTATAGTGACAAAAACAGGGGCGGTAAAATTGGAGGCAAACAGAAGGGAAAGCAGCAGTTGCCTTTTGCTCTGTTAATCTAGGAGGTCAGGATACTTATGATTATGCCAACAACTTACAATGTAATGTGTAAATCTTCAACTTTCGTATTCTGTTATCGTTTCTACAGCAGTCACTGGTGAGGGATCTAATCTTGTAAGGACTTCAGGTACTCCAGCAGTATCCCTTATAATCTGCATTGGGGAAGCCCAAATATCATGACACCCAGTGAGTATGATGAATATGCTATTCTGAGTTCAAATAATGATTTGACATATTAGGCCTCAAAACAATGAAGAATCAACAAAGGATGGAAAATCTTCTTAGCATCTTAAGACTCTGACAGTTTGCAAAGATATACTCCGGCCAAACTGTATTTACTATTTTACCAGAAAGTACTAGTTTCCTTATTCTGTTACTATAGCAAAAAGACGCAAAAGCTCATTTCAACTCCTCAGATCGGAATATCCTACGCACGCAAGAGGATATCTACAAATTGTTGAATCATTCACATTCCCCTGAAAGATGTGATTCTACAATTACGGACTCGACTAAATAGTATTACACAAGCAAAGGTCATAACATTCCAATACTAGGGGGATTCATGTTCCTGCAGATATCAAAGGATGCATTTAACTTACTAGCTAGATTAATGATAGCTATATTTAACACGTACCAGGATCTCCTCGTCAAGATAAGAAATCATGAAGAGCCTCTGAAATGTTCCACCTGATGCAGGAAGTGAGAGATTAAGTCAAAGAAATAAGTGCAACCGATTTGAATTAGAAAAATGCTACTCCGCATTCCACAAATTTCCTCCAAGCAACTTTCCATAAAATCATGCAGCAAAATTAAGGATTGAACCATAGTAACCAAAATGGACAGTTAATGAAAATTCCTATATTCTCAACCAGATTTATCTGCATTTTGTTTACAGCTTGCCATTGGAAATGTATCAACTTCTCACATCTGCACATAAACATTTCATCACGGGGAGACTTGTAAAATCTGACTGAGAAAATCGCAAAGCTGCGTCAAGAGATCTCAGCTTATTTGAATTGTTGAGATCGGAAGAGCGATGTCAACAACAGAAATGAGTGGTTCATAGTTAAAACATATGCAGATTTCCCAAAAGTAACAAATTTGATCTCTATTTGCAGCTTGCAGAGGAAGCAAAAGGGAATGCGAAAGATGTTCAGGGGTGCTCACCAAGAGGAATCTTGAGTCCACTGGCCACAGCATCCCTAATAGAAACAGGAAGTTGCTGAACTGTGCTAGCTGCTTGGTTAAAAGTATTTCTCAGTTGTTGAGGAATGGTTTCTTCATAAATCTTTGGAGATTCAAATATTCCTTCAACATATTCCTCTTTCATTCGCATTGGTCCCTCAATTGTTAACCTAGCGGAAAGAACAAAGTTGCTTTCTATCTGCATTTCAAAAGGAATACTTGATAATGTAGACACAACCTTAAAGGATGTGCCAATCAAATAATGGAAAACGGTGCATTACATAGTTCTCTACTTCTAGTATTAGCTAAGAATTATTTCTGATTCCAGTGCCCATAATGACTAGACAGGTTGGATGCATCTAGAAATAATGATGGATAAAAAAACCTCGATCTTTTCACTTCCTGACTCTATGTTAAACAGAGAGAAGAGACCAGAGGAACTGCGGATGAAGATGAAGGCCAGATGCTGAAGGAGATAAGTTTAAAGGCAAGCTTACTACAGCACCAAATTTCCACCGTCAGTTTTCTTTTGGGAAATGAATAAATTTATAGCGAAGCGTATATTTCGAGCCTTGCTTTGGAGTCCATTTTCACAAAATTCTGGCGGTTTATTTGTACTTTGCCTATCAAATCAACCCCTTCCCTTCCCTTCCCTTTATGTGAGAATGTAGTTATGTTCAATCAAACTAATGAATAAATGGATTATCTTTTATTGGAAGAGGAAAAATAAACATTTGTTCTTAGTCCTAGTGGGTACTTTTTGTGTTGCTATCACACTGAAAATGGCAGATCTAGAAAGAAAGTTGACCAATGAAACGAAATGATAGGGTGCTAAAAGAAATCTACCAAGTTCAGCAGTTTAATATTTGCTGAAACATTTGCATATTCATCCTTGATCACCATATTCAATTTTGATAAGTTTGCCAATGCTGGAGGAAACCTTCTGCATAAACATTAAAAAGGCAAAAAAAAAAAGAAAAAGAAAAAGGGCATCAATATCATAACACAAGAGAGGTCTCACAATTTCAGTTCCAAAGGGGAAGATCAGAAAACAGGAAACCGCATTCTCTAGCGGCTGATCGTTTTGCTGTTTTCTACGTCATCTTTTGTTCAGTTATCTGATTATATATGACAAAGTTTGACACTCTTCTCCTATAAGTTATTGTCTGAGAAGAGATTTCTCATTTCTACTTATCGGAAGGAACACTGCCCAAATAACACTTGACAATGAAATAAAAAATTTACTTACTCAAACAAAAACCGAGCAGCAACAAACCCAGGGCTACCGGATCCAAACCACTCAAAGTTCCATTGGCCTTCCAGATAAGGAGACCTGAATAGCTGAAAGCACAAAATTAATGCCTCCTCCATAAACTGTTATACGATGAATTAGTGTTGGTAAACACCTTACGTTGTTGGTCTAGGTGTTGGATTCAGTCGTTCAAGGATCTCTATTCTTTCATTCACATCAATGCATTGCATCTCTGTTGTCTTACCTGTAACTAAAGCTTCAAAGCCTCCAGCATCCTTGAACTAAAATGTACACAATGCTCAGTGATATATTATAAATAACTAAAAGTTCGTCAAAATCAATTTTCGCTCAAACTCATTTCTATTTTCACATTTATTCATTAAATCATAAATAAAATCATAAGTGAAATGAAAGACGTAAATCAGAATTCTGACAAGTTTAATTACAACAATGCTTTAAATTTCTACAAACATAAAACAAAGATACTGACAATTACATGAAAGATCAAAACTTTTCGGCAAATTACATAAAAAATGGCAAAAGCGTTAATTTTTGAATTGGATAACAAAGAAATCAAACCCCATCTCTTTTGGAAATTGGAAAAAAAAAAAACGTGAATTTCGTTGAGGAAGATCAGTGGGAAAATAAAAATTACGCAAATTACAGCAAGAAACTTCTGCAGAAACCAGACCCAAATTGTAATTTTCCTCAAAAATTACAGAAACGAGTATCCATTGATTATTACAGAACATCAGGGATTATTGTTTGAGGGAAAAAAAAACAAAAAAAAGAACTTACGGCAAGAAGCAGAGATTCTTTAGCAGAGAGTCTTTCCATTTCCTTAGCATAAGCAGCTGAAGGTCCCTGCACTGTCTGCTGAACCATCGCTCTGCATCTCTTGATAATTTTCCTCTTATTATTTCGAAATTCATAGTTTCCGTTAGTTTCAAGAACTGGAAAAATTTTCCTAGAAGGTGAACGCAGCTTCGGGGCGACTAAAAAGGTTTGAACTGAAATTGAGCACGCCATTGAGAAATGGAAATCACACAGAATTTGTTTTAAAAGAAAGGAGTAGTGATATTTAGAAAAATGAACACGGAATAACAAAAAAACCGAAAAACTCGACACACAACAATAGTGTGCTGTCAATTGCTCTCTCATTTCTTATTGGAGAAAACTTCTCTACTACCCAAGATTGGGAATAGTTGAGAAATCACATGGTCTCATATTCAATTTTCATTTTGACAATTAATTGAAGACTTGTATTCACAAGTTGGTTTTTTATTTTAGCCTACATATATTATGTACGAAATTTTACACTCTAAAAATTTGTCATTTCAAGTAAGATGGATTTAAATAAACACATAGGAATATGTACAAATTATATACCTAAGTTACGTACAAATAGATTAAATTCTTTTGATTTGTCCAATAGGTAAAGTATGAGTTTTTAATTGTAAGAATACTTTTGCAAAAATTTATACAAACTGACAAGTGGGAGGAATATCTTTTTTTCACATCACATTACATTATATTGTTTTTTATACATACAAGGTATAAAAAAATGTACACATGCTCTTAAATTTATTCACACCCCTTAAAAGTTATCATTTTAAAAAAGTATTTAAGAAAATACAGTGATGTGTGTATAAATTTTGTACGTTTTATATGTATAAAATGTATTTCTCCTCGAGAATTCAACCACAAAATTGTGACATACTAGACCAGGCACAGGGGAAATTTCTAACGGGTTCCTTATAGAGTTCAGTTTCTAATGAGATACTGTTATGTAGTGTGTGTCAAGTGAGATGTCAGTCTGCGATTATTGACCGGACTCCGTAAAGAACTCGGCCTTATTTCCATAGCCAGACTGCAGGCAAGGGGAGTATCATCCACATTTCCATACTCAGAAAATTGTGACACACTATATCATTCTTAGGGAGTCCTTGCTTCACTCGTGCCTTTTGGGTTCTTTTTGGTCCTTTCGTTATGTTGCTGTGTTGTGTATTTCTAAAGGAGAGGCCCTTCTATACTTTTGCTTCAGATTTTTCTGAAGCTTTGTTTCTTCAATGGAATTGACCACCACGAATGGTTTTGATTAAAAAAAAAAGGAAAAAAAAAGGGAAAAAAAGGGGAATCGTATGGAATCCAAACAATTCTAGGTATATCCAATTTAAAATTTTGCAGGTTGCACAAAAATAAAGTGTCTTCAACTTAAAATTTTACTATCCTCATTTTCTTATAAATTCTAGTGAATTTTATTAAATGGTGAAATTCTATTTTAAAAATACACTTACATAAGCCTGTGAGGAATAGAACCCTTATACCCAAAGTTAAATCAATATACTTCGATCACTTTGTCTAATATTCTGTATGTTAAATTTTTAGCTAACTTTAATATATAATTCGAAATATAAGTTTCTTTAAAATAACTTTAAATTTGATGTGTCATGTGGTTGAATGTTTGATGGTTTGAATTTTGACGTGTGGTTGAATGACATTGATAATTTGAGCTTGATGTATGATATTTTTGATGATTTTTTCATGTAGTTTTTCAATTTTTTAAATTTTTTTATTATTTTCTTAATAGAGCGGGTAACGGTTTTTTTCTCGTACTCACCTTGAACCTCTCCCGCCCCGTACCCCCCGGTACCCGAATTGGGTATAGGGCTAGGGCTGGGTAGGGGCAGGGGCGGGGGCCGGGGAGGGTATACCCGCTCCGAACTCGCCCCGTTACCATTCCTACTCCTACCCTAGGATTCTCATGGATTTCATAAGTATTTTTTTAAAACCTAGGTAATTAATAAAAATTATAATTATAAATTATCAAAACTCATTTTTTCTTATCACTCTAATTTTTAAACAATTAATTACATTCACGAATTTATATAAAATTTTTTTCAGCATTCAAAATAATATATTCTCACAATAACGCGTATTTTTCCTTTGTTGTTCTATTTTAAAAAATCAAACTATAATCAATTTATACAAAAGAAATGATTAGTGACGAGATGAGATATTATTATAATATGATATAATAAAATTCAAAATAATTTCATAATTTTTAGTAATTAAAAGTCAAATGAGCAAAAACTTTATTTTCTTCGTCACACGATTTTTTTACAATCATATCATATTTAACTTGTGTGAAGTTCCTTCAAAAAAAAAAAAACTTGTGCGAGTAAATGAATGTCTAAAATGACGTATTATCGCAATATTAACAAATGACAGTATAATTCGTAATATATTCGTGTAAAAAGTATAATGAGATTTTATTCTTTTTGTCCATTTTAGTTTAAAAAATTATGGATTTTTCCTTTATTTTATTTTAAAGAAAGACAAAGTTTTCTCATCTAAAAAAATTATCATAGTTTTGTTAGATAGCATGTGATTTCTCTATTCCATGTGTGTGCGTGTTCTGTTTTTATAAGAAAAAAGTTCATTTCTTAATGACATAGTTTGAATATTTTTAGTTTTTCTTTTTTTTTTTTAATCATTGAGTAAGAAAGTTATATACCTTTTTTTTTTAATTTCAAATTCACATTCAACTTAAACAATAATAAAATAAAATAAGATAAAAGAAAAATATTGCTAAATGTTTAAATTCAGAGATAATCCCGTCAAAAAAAAAATTCGGTGATAATAACATAACACTAGTAATTTTTTTTAAATGCTTTTAAAATTAGTTACCTGAACTCTTCACCCAAAAAAAAAAAGTTACCTAAACAAAAGGTAAAATTGGATTATGTATTTTTTCCTAGTATTTAGTATTCGTATTATTTTTTTATATACCAAAATTCATTTATCTCATGGATTTTGTAATAAAAAAAATATCGAGAGAATATTCGAAATTATATGAAATTTTATTGATCAAATTTCAAGTTAGGGACACCTGCTTTAAATCCTACAACTTCGTTAAAAGTCCACATAGATCTGTAGTATAGAATTCTATAAAATCTAACAGATTTTGTAGAATTTTATTAAAATTCATAAATTCTATAAAAATCCGTGGCATATATTGCCCCCTTTTTTTTTGTAGTGACTGCATTTTCAAGAAAAGAAGAGAATGATAGAAATAGATTAATGCATAGATGATAATATGTTATTTTTTTATGTGACTATAGAGGAGAAAATCTTACCGTCGGTGATATTAGGATACTTTAAAATCTTACAGATACTTTAAAATCTTATCGTCGGCGATATTAGGATACTTTACTCATTACTTGTCAATGTTGTTGATGGGATATGTGCCCAATAAAGTGTTAGGATAATGACCGAAATATGAATAAGTAATCATTTATTTATTGAATAAATGCGATGTTTATGTTCTCCAAACGGATTTACGATATTTGAGCGGTAACGAAGGGCCATCGGTTGCTTTGAGATAATATCGAGATGGGTACTTCTAGATAAATACGAAATATACATCTTATATTTCAACCGAAAAGACGTTAGTCCTGAGCTGAGAATAAATGTTGACACTTTATTCTATCGAGGCTCATTTGTTGTTACTTTAACTCTATTGAGTAGGCGATTGTCTTGATCGTCGCGACTGGTTGATGTCGTAAGTAATAACATTGATATACTTCGGGATAAGTATATTGTATTGGACCATTGTGTGAATTTAATTCCAAAGCATGACCGTGTGAGTGAATTAAAGTTCTACATGACTGTCATACGGTTAGTCTGAATCTATCTCGGCTAGGTTCTGCTATGGAGCAAGCTTAAGGAGTTTTGATATGTTATGAGTGAGACTAAATAAATATTTGGCTAATATACTCTGCATGTTGGGAATCGGAGGAGAGTGAAATAATAGACTGCATATTATGAGAGGAATCCGTTGCTCTTGAATAAAAGAGTTAAATGATCTGCTTTAATTAATCATCTGCAAGTATAATTTCAGAAATTTAACGTTAGTATTTAGCTGATCATGCTAAATAGAAATCATAACAGTGATGATTGAGAGTTAAGCAAAGTGTATAATTAATTAGGTGATACGGTCAGGTGCATGCCTAATTAATTATCGGATAATAAGACGGGGACCAACTGTTAGATTGATAAGACAAGAGGATAATTAATTACGGAATTAATTATTTTTAGTTAATGTGATTATTTATATAATTAAGAGTTGTAGTAATTCGTCTTTAGTGGAGTATACGAATTATTAATAATTAAATCGGACAGTTTAGATCATCTTAACTAGATTTAATTATTGAGAGCATAATTATGTAAATCTGATTGGGTCTCTCTGGAAGCTTCTGAAAGTCATTAGAGTTACTGAGAAAGGACTCTAGGGTTTGCACAAACGTACTAGGAATAGATCTCCTATCTTGCAAGACACGAAAGAGCCTTGGATTTTTCCCTATAAATGGGGGAAAGGGGCAGTCTTATTTTTCAATCCTGGAGCCGTGCTCCCTACAATATTCTTGTAGAGAATTAATTCTCTACGGTTCAGCTCTTGTGTAGGGTTTTTTGTAGAATTCCTAACGACGCCCTCTCGCCGGTGCAATCTAGGACTTGGAAGCGTTCCGGAGAAGATCCAATGGTTGAAAGCTAGCAGTTCTTACCAATTATTCGTGGGATTAATTGCTTGTCAAAGGTATTCCGCTGCACTCTCTTTAGGCAATTAATCGTGAATTCTTATATTGAATTAAACATCCAGATAAATCATGTTCTAAAAGAAAATAATTTTTGAAATTATTACTATTCTTTTTCTTGTCTCCATCAGTTGTCACCCCAATAACATGTAAACCGTGACAACGTGTCAGGTAACAATCCACGTTTTTACTCCCAAGCTATATGTTAGAGCTTTCTTTTTACAGGAATTTGCATTTTGCACTTTCATGTTAGCCTTGTGGTTTGCTCTCTCAAGTCTCAACGCTGAACCGAGAAATGCGTGCAATTGTCAATTTTCGTTTCCATTTGCAGACATGTGGAGAAAATTACTCACCTGCCCTTGCCCCTGTTGAGGGTAATTACTGCCCATGTGAATTTTACAGTGTCTTGTAAGTTTATAAGCACTTTGAGCATTTCCCTTTGGAAAGGACAGTACGTGGAATTTATGCGGCTCTCTATAGAGGTTTCAGTCAATTTTTACCCGATAAAAGGGAACAGGAACCGCAGAGCCATGATCTCTGCCCAAAGATGGAAAATAATCAAATGCTCAAAGCCTTTCTCCAGCATTACAAATTATACACACAGAGAAAATATTCCCATTCATTACAAAAGAATGAAATTAAGTACAATCGGAAAAGTTGCAAAAAGATGAATGAAATGAAGCTTATCTGTTGGCATCAGAGAAGAGCACACTTGTACAGCAGGTAATGAGGTAATGGTAATCACAATTTGATTTGGATCTCTGGTGAACTCCCAAAAAAGTCTCTTTTGTGTTTCAGGTAGAACTGGCAGCAGATCGACATCGAGACTGTCAACATTTCAGATGATGATCAAGAGTATAGGCATGAATCTCGGAAGGGCTTGTACCAGGTCTGTCAAAAACCGCCAGGAAATATGATCAAAATTTTTAGCTTATTTTCATTCATTAGTGCTTATTAGTGTTGTAATCCACCCCATCAAACATGCTATTAAGAATTAAGAATAAAAGAATTATATAAGTTCTGAGCAAACACTAAAGAAACTTCATTCGATCCCAACACAGGCAGGTATAGTTTCATGACAACCATACAGAATATGACTGGTCTAGCAAAAACAACCAGCACAGTATGCAGTGTGTACTGAAAATGGCAGAAAATTTAAAATTTAGATGCGATATTATTAATATTTCCATTTCGTTTTGCACGGAAAAGAGTACCACCATGCAACTTTAACACATTTAAGTCAAAGTCGAGGATAAATAAGCAAAATAATAGTTAGTGCTAAAGGAGGTCGTGTAAAAGGAATGACAATTTATTTGAATAGAGTTCAGATAATCCACACACTATTATGATACCTTTTCCAAACCATATAAGAGCATCCACATTGGTAGTGTTAAAGTAGGTTGTTAGTGGAGTTGTTAGTTAACAACTCAAAAAACAATCTACATTAGTGGCGTTAAAGTAGTTGTTAAAAGTATTTAATTTAACAAGTTGTTAGCTTTATTGTTAAAGTTAACAACAAACTTAAAACTTTATGTTGTATTATTTCTTCTTTTTTTATTTTAATTAAATGGGATTGGTCCACTATTTGACTATTGAATTGATGATTAAATTTAACACTATTATTTAGAATCACCAATGTGGCACAAATTAATAGTTAAATTTAACTTGCTTAGGTGTCATTTAACAATCACTAATAACTCTACTTTTTGCTTATGTGGATAGTTAATTTTAGCACTATCAATGTGGATGCTCTAACCATATACCTTTTGTTCCTTATTTTTGAAGTGACACCATAAAATGTGTCCCAGTACCTGAAGAAAAGGAGTATCTCTGTTCTGGGCTCCCAGTCACAAATATGGACTCATAAAATGAACACTAACCCTTTGTAAAATGTTCCCCTTTACTAGTTAGAGAAGTCGTTAGCATGCCAAAACTATGTCAAGCCCTGTAGTCACAGCACGACAGAACCTGAACCACTCCCAAGTTACTCTTAACAACCGTATTTCACTTCTCATTACAACTTTCTCCTTTCCCCGTAGCTTCTGTCGTGCTACTTTCTCTCCTTCCTCTTATCTTCTCTCCTGCCACCTCCAACAATGGCCGTCAGCAAGCACCACCAACCCAGTCACTGTGGAAAACCTTTCCAACACCATCACTCTGGTGTAACTGGCAGGAGCTTAGTATAATTATGGTATATAAAAAAATTGATTGTTCTCTTCACACAAGTACTTGTTCACCTGGAAAGCATGCCATGTATTGTTTAACCTCCACAAAAATAGTTCTCAGAAACTTGGGTAAGTCAGTCAAATTTAAAAACAAGTCTCGTGAATCATCAAATTGCGACTTCATATATCTCTCTTTCATTCTATTTTAATTATTTAATATCCTATGGCAGTGTAATTTCATATTTTCATTATTTCTTACATTCATAAGCATGTTCTAATTCTCTTGAGAACAAGAAGTAACAGATTGGATACTCAAATTCTCTCTCTCAAAAAAAAAAAAAAAAAAAATCAAATTAACTAATGAAGCTCATTTTGTGTTTATGAGTACATGGGTTTCATGAAGTTACCTTTTATTAATGATGCCATAGTGAAACATAGGCCTTCCAATTTTCCTATCTTCAATATACTGTAGAAAGAAACAAAGAAGACATGAGTAGAGAAGTAAGCAAAAGTTAATTAATAAAATGAACTGAGATAATTGAGTTGGCATATGAAAAGGAATGGTACCAGTTGCAACGTGACCAGCATTGATGAAAATGCCAAAGAATCAAAAGGAATATCATGAAGTGCAAAAAGCTGGCATTCCGATGATTCTGGACCCGGTGAAAAGTGGGGTCTCTTCAACTTAGCTAAGAATATAATGTATGTCTGTTCCACATGAGACAATGGAATACATGATGTCAAGAGCAGGGAAATCCATGTAAATATAGCATTAAGATATGTCTCCTTACTTGGCCTATAAGAGGGATGTCCAAATGAGCAAACGGTGACAAAGCTTCTACTTCTGCATTTGCCTCCTCCCAGGTTTCCCTAATAGCTCCTTCAGCTGCTGACTCTCCAATCTCCATGTATCCAGCAGGAAGTGTCCTACAGAATGCCAAGTAGAGAACAAATCACCAACTATAGTGAAAAGAACTAGTAGTGTCTAGAAGCAAAAAAACTTGGCAACTACGGGTTGATGCCCTGATAAGTTATCCGTTTCAGAGTGAAATTGGACTGAGTAAATGCATACCATAGGCCATATGATGGTTGAATCTTCCTCTTGCACAGTAGTATCTTGTTTTCATGCTCGATGAGGCAACCTACAACCTGTTATTCACATTATAAAAGGTAGCATAATCGATGTTGATGAAAAGCTTAGCTCTTCAATTGAGAAGCTAATGTTTAAGGACAGCATAATTATTCTGTAAGAAGATTTATATTCTTAAACAAATATAAAATCCTTAGATCTTAAACAAATATAAAATCCTAAGACCAAATTATTGTTATTCTAACTATAATTTGCAAAGCCTTCCAGTGATCACTTAAAATCAAAATAAGAATTGCATTATCTTTTCTGACAAGTCTCCTTGAAGTGTAAAATTCTAGACGGAAATTTTTTTTTTTTTTTAAATACAATGGGGGAAATGGGGTAGGGGTGGGGAGGGAAAATAAAAGGAGGGATAGGTGTGGTTCAAACCCGAGACCTCCTACCTGGAATGTGAAAATCTAACCACTGTGATACTTGTTCGAATCACAGTTCTAGACATTGTTAAATGAGTTAAAATTATGTTTTAATTGCATTTATCTACAATCAAATCATGGAACCATTAGCATGCCAATCGGATGCACTTAAAGGTATCTACGAAAAGCAATTTTAAGCTAATATTTTTAGTAATGTTATAGCTCCGATTTATTGAAAGCCAAAATAAACTAGTTATATCTATTTTCTCCTGCCTGCTTTTGAATAGTGCATCATTTATGTCCACTCTAGACTTGTTTATTCAGGATCGTTTGACATCTAATTACAATTGGAGTCAATTATAATTGGATATATAATTCAAAGCCCCCCTCCCCCTAACCAAAAAAAAAAAGGAATTTTTTTTATATTTTATTTATATATATATTAAGGGTAATTTAGTCCTGTCTACTATACAGCTCACCCTTCTGGCCCCACCCCTTCAATACGGCCTGGCTCAGCCACTGAAAGCAACAAAAATTAACCTATTATTGGTGATGCAAGACTCTTAATTAAAATCCAAATAAATTCATCAAAATGAGACACTATAAATTAACATTGCATTTAAGTGAATTTTAAACATATTATGAATTCTCTTGGATTTTATTATGGATTTAAAAAGAATTCCATGTAGTCCATAATAATCCCATGAGGTTGGACTGGATAAAAAGTCCGGTGAATGTACTTTTTACTTATAATTGGCATAATCTATGTAAATCCATTAATTAATGAAATTGCTTAAAATCAAAGTTAAGGACACCAAATTCAAATGGAATTCCTTAAATTCTTAGTTGGTCTTCCTTAATTTACATTGATTTGTAAAATTTATTAAATCCAACTTGAGGGCACTTCAATTTACTAGTCAAAGTGACTATGCAATGCACATTACTTCTAAAATTTGTAAGTCTTCAAAATATGTCAAGTTTGCTTCCTTGTCTAATTACTTTTTACCCTATTTACTTGCTCTTATTTCGATTAAAAAGAAGAGTGATTTTTGTCAATAGTCTTGATATCGCTTAAAATCATCAACATAAAAATTCAACATAATTATTGGCAAATCGTTATTTTCTAAAGTTATTAAAACTCATATACCATCAAAATAAGTCCTGTACCTAGTTAATTATGTACACAATTAAGATTAGATTTTTTTAGCTATATTTAAGACAATACATATATCTATCAATTACTACACTAGACATCTCACTAATTCAGGTATGCGGCGTCTAACTCTTCTTATTTTTATTTCTACTTGTTAGAATACATAAATGATCTCTAAAATGCCAAAAAGAATGAACACTTAAATTAATTTAATTTATTTCATAACAAATATTAACGTGCCTCCATGTTTTCATTAAAGAGTGTAGAAGTCCATTTGGCTTCTTCAATACTTGTATCCTTCAATTAATATGAATTATATTCAACCGTAAACCTATTTAATTTAAAATATTTACTAAAATTCTCAAATATGAATACCCCCCCCCCCCCCCCAAAAAAAAAGGTCTTTTTGTCAACAAATATTAATGTGTCTATGTGGATTCACTAAATAGTGTTTTCATTATACAGATTCATCAAATAGTGTTACTACTTTCTTTTTAATTAATCATTTTTGGAGGATTTTAACGAAATAATTCTAAATTACCAAGTATAGAATCTTCCAAAATTAATTCTCATTTTATGGGTTACTTAATATATTATGGTTCAGGATACACTCATAAGAGACCTTAGTTCTTTCATATCTACATCCCTCCGCCTTCCTTTCCTCCTTTCCTAGATAGGAGAGAGAGAAGAGAGAAAATGTTCATTATTTCTCTAGCATGATGTTTTTTACTCTCAGCACTTCATTGCCACAGAACCACTTTGATAAATGCAAAGCAATTTCACAAAAAAAGCAAAGTCTAGGAACCATAGCAACTATACAAAATTTGAGTGAGCGGCAATAGACTCATAATAATATGGATGTAATTCCCTGCACGGATCTTCCACTGTCATTAGAATATCATACCATCTTTGGGTTCTCATAAGTAATTTTCCCACAAGATGTGCAAATAGCCCTCATCTTCTCCTCCCCATCTGGTATCTCATGCTTTGTCCGGCCACCACAAGTCTGGCAAAAATTGATCTTACGAATACTTCCCTGGAAATTTTTAGAGACTAATACAAGTTAGAAGAGAAAAGACGGAAACTGAGTGACAAAAGAATGAATGCAGCCCACACTGCACATTGTTCGTACAAATAGACTCATCTATGAAGCCAAGAAGAGAAAAAAGAAACCGGAAGAAATGAAAGAGGAGAAAGAACACACCCTTGCAAACAATAGATACTGCAGTCAGGACAATTTAACAATCCAAGGGTACACTCTGTATCACTGTCATCCTGTTAATAACCAATATTTTCTGCTAATTTAACTGAGAAGTGCATATTACAAGATACAATAACAGCCACCACAGGAATTTTCTTTGATCATGCATAAGAGATCTTGCTAATCAAAAAGCACACAACATGCATGATATTAAGAAATTAGGTTCGGGAGCAATTGCTTACGGAAAACAATATATCTGCTCAGTTCATTATGAGAACATCCTAATTTATGTTTTAACCCCGAATTTTATTTTTGACCAAAGAGGAAGGTAATTAGAAATGACAGTATCATTCAAATGTCCAAAAATAATGACTCTCTTTAGTATAAGCTGCCATATCATATTTCAGTTATCTTCATATATTACACCATATCTCACTACAAGTATCAATATGAGCCTTTTAGAAAAGACTGCTGAAACAGAAGGCATATCCTTTCACGGTCCAGGGAAACAGATAAATCTTACTGGCTGATGAGGAAATCAAGCTCCTATCGACCGTGTACTATTGAATGGTTGCAGGTGCATATTATCAGTTACAGAAATCTAACAAGCTTCTATATGACGTATCAAAGATGGTCTACCGTAATACCATTTATTGATGGCAAACAAGTGTGGCATCTATGTTGGAACTTAGACTTGTGTTTTCTGCCAGATTTAATTTCTCATCTCAACATACTTCATCAAATATTTATGAGACTTGTCAAGTGGTCCTTGGGATTCCAATAAGATGTATTCTCTCTAAAGACATGTTCTCATTTTAAATATACTACACAATATTAAGAAGTATACTAGTTTTATGCCACAATTTCTTTCTGCTAGAAAAAAGCAGCACTGTTATTCTCCAAATGTAGGAGGAGATATCATAACAGAAGTCCAGATAATTGACACTGATCAACCTCGTTTATTTGACTAAAAAATTGCGTATAACAATTCCCAATTCAATACTATCCTACTATGAATTTGGAGAAGAAAACAAACTGATATGTAAGAAAACCAGAAAATGGAAGTTTCACCAATTCGTTGAATTTGATCATAGAGTGGCAGAAAGAGAAAAATGAGAACTCATAGCATTACCAAAAGAATTCCCAAAAGTAAAACTCTTAAACATCATACAAACAGCAAAAAACCAAGAATCTAATCATGCAATTACGAGGGACAACATTTACCTATTTGACCACAGCGCCCACAAACCACAAATTGAAAACAATCCATCTAAATGAGGATTTCACTAATGCAAATCAAGAAATGAAAACAAACCCATTAATTAACACCAAGAAATTACAAAGAACATAATTTCTCACAGTCGATTGAACTGATGTGGAGGTAGAAGAAGAAGACGACGATGAAGAAGATGAAGCATCGTACGGGTTTGAGTCGGAATGAACGTGGGACATCTGTGAAGCTACAGAGGCGCGACCTTTACGAACCCGAAGAGCAAAAGAAGGTGCTTTTGATATTGACGATGATAAAGTTGTTGCTTTTACGGGTTTTCTTGACAAGAAATGGAGGTCACAATTTGCCCGTGGCTTCCTCTTCAATCTGTGAGAAAGGGAAACAAACCCAGAAGAAGATGAACCAAGAATCTGTATGGCTTTTAGCATTATCACTAACTAAAAATTGACTGCTCCTTTTTATGCTATTGAGCTGTAGATTAACACGTAAAAGTTTATTTGGGATTATAGGGAACTAATTCACGATGAAGAACCGGAAAACTTTGGTTTGAGTTAGAGAATTGAAAGATTTGGGCCAGTGAAGATGGGATATGGTACCGCGGTGTTGACTGTTGAGACTTGAGACAGACCATTAAGCACCTATATCTTTTCACAAAGGCTAATTATTATTGTATATTGGCACTGTAGTTTTTATGTAGTGCACCACATTTTTTTTTTGGTAGTGAAAGGGCTTAATCTTGTTGTATTACTGTATTTAAACCCTATTCTTGGTGTATTACTGTATTTAAACCATCTACTTTTTATTTACATTTTTAACACTAGTTTTTCAATAATTAATCCACTTAGTCATATAATGAGTTGTATTTAAATATTATGTTAGCAAGTTCTAAAATTAAGAACAAATTTTATAAATTTTTTATTTGTCAGTTTTTACTTATTTAAATTCGACAGGGTTATACAACTTTTTGGACAATCATGTAGAGAAATTCTTTTAACAAAAATTATCATTATGAGCATAATGCATTATGGATGGACAGTTAGAGGGAAAAAGTAGAAAAAGTTGAGGATTTAATTACAATAAAAGTTAAACATTAAGAATCTTTAATGCAATTTAGCAAATAAATTATACCTTGATGGTGTGAATATAATTACCCTTTCATAAATTTACACATAAGGTCCATTTTCCTATAAAATTAACATTTATACTCCTTACTCTATTTCTTTAATAACCTTTACTTTCTAAATAAAAGAAAAACATAATTAAAAAAAATAAAAAAAAATTATACAAAGAAAAAATAGAAAATAATTTCATTCCACCATACTTACCTAGTTACCTACTAACATCCCTAACTCATTGTGAATGACAAACTCCAGTGATAATTTCTGGTAGCAAAAGAGGAGACCTACATTTTACCACTTGTTCCTCCTACTACTATTAGAAATGATAGGAAAATTGAGGGTTTCTTCAAAAAAGAAAAATGTTGCAGGTATTTGTCATTTTCGATCAGGTTGGAATAGGGGTAGAATAGGTAGCTAGCTAGATAGATGTGGAAAATTTTATTTTTCTTTTTCTTTTTCTTTTATTTTTACTATTTTTTACATTTTTTGCTTTTATTTAAAAAGTAAGGGCGAAAACGCCATAAAGGACCTTATGAGTGAATTAATGAAAGATTGGAGACCCATGACATTAAAAAAGAAGATCGGGAACCCAATTGGTAGAAAGTGTTTGGGGACCATATGTGAAATTAACTCATACCGTGTTAATGACAGTTGATAATACTAGGATAATAGTTTAAAAAATAATACTATATTATATCCATCTCATGTAATTTATTATCCATCCTATGGAATTATTTATGTATTGTGATAAGTTAGAAATAAATTATTACGATAGATAAGTAATTCATTATTAGATAGGAGGTAGGTTTTCAAAGATATAAATTAATAAGTGTCCAACATTTTAAAAATTCAAAAATAGTTTGAAAATAGTAACAAGGCGTCTGGTGTGAAAATAATTAAGATCACACTGTCTCCATAATTGTCACGCCCCGCTAATCTTATATGGATTAACAAATTTAATATCGGAAGCGACTTTAGTATAAATAGCGGGGACGAGACGTACAAAACAAACAAATAGCTTTTAATTTGATGAAGCTAATTACATAACCTAACAAGTTGCTATATTTTAAGAAATCATTGCAACTCGATTGTTCAATAAAATGTAAGGAACATACAGGTTATATTAATAGATATTTTTCATTGATTACCAAGACGAGCAAAATTAATCTTTTCAAGACAAATTATTGGAAAGCTATTATACTAGAAGGTAAGTTGCTAATGTTATATAAAACTAAAAATATATTTATAGAGAGGTGTTCATATTTGTTAATACAAAAGATAGCAAATTCATAATATTTTTAAAGACAGGTTGTCACTACATACAAAACTTTACTCTCTTCGCGAGCATGCTCCAACCCATGGCTTTCCTTATTTTTCAAATATCATATCTTTAATCATCTACAAAATTGTAGAAAAAAAGGAATGAGTACGAAGTACTCAGTGAATAACAAAACTTTTTGATTCACTTTTTATTTAAAAGATTTATTTTCAAGAAAATCATTCAATGCACAAAGTTTTTCATTACACAATTGGGCCCTATCACTAGTTAAACTACTATCTGTGGTGCGCGCAAGATTCATATCAATTCAATCATGGCCATGTACAATTAAGTGAATGCACAATGAACCCCGGTTAACCCTTGCCGGAATTCTAATTCAAAGCAAACACTATACTAATATTCCATATCTCGAGATCATTGAATATGTCATAGTGTAGGAAACAATTCAAAACAATTCAATACAAAAACGGGTAGAACAACTAGTGATTCAAATGTAATAAATAAATCTTTCTTTTCAATACATCAAATCCATATTTCTCTCATGGAATACTTTAATTAAAACCATGCTTATCGTATCAAAACATCATAAATGCAAAAAAGGAATCAAAGTATTAGTTAGTCACCTTTTGATTTCTCAAAGATGACTTTAATAATTCCAATGTAGAAAGTGCTTCCAAAACCTCGATATTCTCCAAACAAAGCTATTTTTCAAGTTATAATATTTATATATATGGTAAGGAACCTTTTTCAAGTGACAAATGGGTGTTTTGGTGGGGTTTTATTGGTGTTTCTCCAAAATTATTAATTTTGGACGAATTTTTGGAGTTTTGGGAAAGAGAGAAGGTTGGTTGGGTGTTTTGAAGATTGAGGACCCAATCACCTATTTATAATAGTTAGAAATCAGTTAGTTTTAATAAACATTTCACTACTAGAAAATGCAAGATTAGCAATATAATTTTAGTAACAGAACCAATTCCGTTACTATTAGCAACATAATAGTAACGAAGCGCGAATTACCATGGAATTAGTAACTGAATTGTTTTGTTGTTACTTTTCATTATCAATCTGTTACTGAATAGTAACGGAAAAAATTTGACACGCCTCACTCCTAGTACTCTCTCTAACTTACCAGAAGAGTGACGTGCGCCCACGATAAATTCTAACTAGAAGCTAGAATTTACTGTCAAGAATCATGAATATATTACTTGTTCTAGAAAAATTTCGACAGCATCTCTTCTAATTTGTTAACAAACCAACCTGCATAATACTCAACATCAAGCCCCTAACTCCACATTCATTTCAAGCAACAATTCATATATGAAGAGATATACCAACCAAAGTGATTCACACAAACCACCCAATACATTCTAGTACGTTAACCATATCAAAGCATATAAACCATAATAACATCAAGCCCTATAAGAATTTTTATGTGGTGGCTCAATTATAGAAATAACAAGCTCAATTTCAATGTGTTGCCCAAACTCCAATTGTTACCTGAAAAGAAAATCATCTAGGAAACTTATGAGCTAACTAGCTCAGTGAGTGGAGTTTTATAAATAAACGTGCTTTAAAAGGTCGAAAATACATCTTTTGCAAACTCCCGTAAGATGAACAATCCACTTATTGGTTTTCATCATTTGAAACATTATTGCAGCATAATATCAACATTGATAAAATCGTTGCATATTAAAAAACATCATAAACATCATAAAATTCATTAGAGAACATCATGAACATCATTCATTTAATAATCATCATAAAATCCACTTGAAAACATCATAAAAGTCATTTCATTTTAAGATCATCACAACTTTCCCCAAAGAGTATCCAACATATCATATGATCATGATATCAAGTCATACGCGCGTAGACGGTCAGTTTGGGCTATAGGTACCTTATGACCCCTTCGCCCTAGGCGGCACAATTAAACAGCTTGAGCCATAGCTAGCACATAGGCCCCTTCGCCCGAAGGCGGCTTATCATGACATCGGATACAAATTTGGGATTTTCATGCATCATAAAATCATATTTCAAATAGAAACTTTTCTCTGAAGAACATGAATCATCATTTCATATAAGATGCATAACGAACTTTTCTTAAGAAAATGTCATCCTTTGGGAAATTACATTGAAATACATTATCATCATAGACATTGCAAATTCACGTGGAATTAAAGTATAATAATGTTCATTTATGAAGAAATGAGAGAAGAGCTCCACTCACCGGCTAAGTAGCATCCTTTCGTGTTTCATTTCCTTTTGATCTTTATCATTCCTATAACATTAGATAAAAGTTCTACTTAACATCTAATTCCTTTCTATTTTCATAATTCATACTTATAACTCAATTCCCTTACCAACAAGTAATTCAATTCCTCTACTTCTCCTTTGTTCACATAGTCATATTCATTTCTAATTTAGGTAATCATTTTATCACCATACACTAAATTAGAAAGTTCAATAAGTACTCTTTATTTCTGCATTTAACTAAATTCTTTCATTAAACATGAACATCACTTATTGAAATTGAGACTTAGCTCACTCTTCAAACAAGGATCATTAAGTTTTCCCCTTGTTTGACAATGCCCATTCAAAGCCATTTTAAAATAAAAAATGATGTCGTATGTTTATGAAATTCTCCTAGAAGTTAGGAAACTCATATATGTTCATCATATATGAAATTGAGCTCAAGAAAATCACGATTGGAATACCAAAATATTTTTTTACTTCCCAAAGTCTCGTTCTCGAGTAGAAACTAACTATCCTCACAAAACATGTCATAAAAACCCTACCGGTTTCCAAATGATGTCATTCAAATTTTCAATGATAGACAACTCATGAAGGATCATTTTTCAACTTGTATCTTGTTAAAATTCCACTTATACAATCAATTATGGCCTTCTAAAGTTGGGAGGGCTGAAACTTCATCCTTTCCAAAATCTAATTCTAGCCTTGATTCTTTTATTAAACTTGTACATATATGCTTGGCTTTCATAGAATTCCATGTTAACCTCTTATACTCTCCTTTTGTATTAAAGACTAAGATTTCCATCTTGCAATTAATCCAAAAGCTTCATTTAATTTAACAAAGTGTTATGAAATTCATTTCAAAGTCCTAAAGAACACTTCTTTCAAAATTTCAGCTTTAATGTTTTCTTTCTAACCCATAATTTCATATATTAGTTCTCCATAATTCCACACTAACCCTTGTATGATTCTCTTTTCAGGTCTAAGAATAACTTCACACCATTTAAACTTGTAAAAAGGCCAAATCATAACCCAAGTACTCCATCCTATAAAAATTCCTTAGATTAACCTTAAATCCAAAATTCTCATAACATGCATATAACCCACATCAACAAACGCAACATTTTTCTTTTAATATTTATCACCTCAAATCATATATGAAAAATCCCAATTTTTTTCATATCTAGAATTTATGAAAATCAACTCATAATATATTATAGAAGGTAATAAAAATAAAACCCATTATTCTCTCAATATAAACATCAATTATTTAACCTCAAATCAAAGGAATAAATCACAAATTTAACACCTAATAGAAAATACATAAACCCTAAAAATAATTTTTTTTAACTTACCTTTATGAAATTGCACAAGAAAATCGAAACTCAATTGCCAAACCATGCCATCAAGGTGCAACTTCCTCACTTCCTTTTCTTTTCGTTCCCTTTTTTTAATTCCATTTCCTCTTCTTTTTGCCGAACCAACGACTCCCTCTGTTTTTCCTCCCAAATGCAAGGCAAATGCATGTTTATTATATGTTAATTGCACTCATGGTCCTTTAACTTTCTTGCTCATTATATATTGGTCCTTAATAAAATAATATTGGCCTATAAATCTTTCAACTTTAATTGTTTTACTTTAAACCCTTTGATAACTTTAATTTTGACCTAAATAATTAAGTTTTGACCTTGACTTGACTATCCCACTATTGACTTTTGGACCATAAAATTTGAGATATTACAAAATTAGTTACTATTAGCAAAAAAATAGTAACGTATTAGTAATAGAACGTGTATAGCCACGGAATTAGTAATGAAATCATTTATGTTGCTAGTTTTTCGTTATCAATTAGTTACTAAATAGTAACGGAAACAATGTGTTACTATCAGTAACGGATTACCAACAATTTCGTAACGAATATGGTTGGGAAAAATTACGAGAATATACTTTATATAAATTATAGGGCAACATATTAACAGAGATATATAGTAGTCTGGTGGTTGAGGCTTTACTCGCTAACTACCAAGACTAGAGTTCGAATCGTCACAGGAGCAATAGGAGGAATTGTTTTCTTTCAAAATTCTAGTCCACGATTAGTAACGAAATTAGCAACAAAAATTTGTTGCTAATTAGTAACATTTTAATCTGTTGGTAATTTAGTAACGGCCTAACATGTTGCTAATTAGGCCAAGTTTAGCAACGTAAGTAGGACTGTTGCTATTTAGTAACGACTTTCTCTGTTACTAATTTGGTGATGGAAAACTCAATCTGTGGCTAAATTAGCCACCATGAAATTAGAAAGGGATTTAGCATTAGAACGTTTCCGTTACTAATAGTCCATTAGTCACAGATTGACCCGTTTAGCAACGAAAATTTCCATTATCAATCGTGCATTTTCTTGTATTGTTTGAGTTCCGTCAATCACCTCGCGACGAGTAACGCAATGTGGAGTCGTACACTTGGCGGCAAATTGCTCGGACAGTCCTTATACTTTGTGTTGCTTTATAATTAAGTCTTGATAGTTTGATTCATGTTACTTGAGTCATTTTACTTAACGTGAGTTATAATTAAGTGACTAAACTTTGAGTTATAACAATCAAGTACTATATTTTCATTCTTCGCATCATCTAGGCATTGATCTTTAATCCTATAACATAATTGATGCAATTTAAGTCGTTATTCAATCATCATCAATCATATAATGTAGCAAACTCGAATATTTATTCGATCATCGTTAAAATACAACTATGATATTATATTTAATGTCAAACTCGAGCAGCAATATTTGGATTTTGTAACATAGTTGATATAAACCCAAATGGTTATTTAATTGCCATCAAATAACATTCACATTGTCAATAACTATATTTTAATTCTTGATATTTATTCGAATGGTAAATCTTGTAATCTTTCAATTAGAGCAATTTCAATGATTGTCCAATCATTGTCAAAATAACGATCATGCTTCAATAATCATATTTTAATTCAATGATTGTTAAAATAACAATCATGTTATCAATAGCCTCATTCCAAAATTTAGGCATTCGTTTGAGTAATAATCTTGTGACTTTCCAATTGATGCAATTCAATTCAATTTAATAATCTTATAACATTTTAGTTGATGCAAATTCAATAAGTATTTAATCATCATCAATATTACGATTACATGTTTAAAATTTTCCGAATGTTACAATAATAATATAGATAGTCGAGTTTATTTTATTTTATTTTTCGTAAACTTACACTAATCAAGTTGTTGTAATTATATATATAACCGAGTTGTTACCATTAAAATTTATTAATTTTTTATCAATAAGTCAATACCCTCTCTAAAATAATAACACATGTGGACCCCAAGAAGGCACCACCCCAGGTCGCCTTGCCAAGTGAAAGAGGTAAGACCTGGTGACCTAGAGATGTCACGTCACCTGTGCCAGTTGGATAACTTGTTAGCCCACTTGTAGAGTCTTATCTCTTCAAGGATGATATTATAGCATTTAATGTAAAATTAGTCTTTCTTTGATTTTTTTGTGACATAAACAACTTGGCATTTGGCCAGAAATCTGATACGTTACTGCCAACTGATTGTACTTATAAAGTTTAAATATTAAATGCATGTAATCATCACGTATCCTTAACTTACACTATAAATAGAGAATAACCATGCCGAAGGCATTAACTCTCCCATTCCCCAGGAAATCTGTCTTGTATATTTATTTCTCTCCATTTACTCCTCTCTTAAACTTAGCTAATGCCACCAAACTTTTGCCATTTATTATAAGAAATACTCCATTCGTTCTATAAAAATAGGCCCATATACTTGAGTCCTTCAATAGAAATAAATCGGGCTCTGTTACCACCAATCAGTACACGCCACGTCACCTGTGTCAGGTGATGTGGCATGCACTGATTGATAGTCCGGCTCCATTTTCAGAACCCGATCTGTTTCTATAGAAATTCACCCATATACTTCTTATGTGTAGATTAAGAAATGTAATTTAATGTGGTTAAAAATACAAAAATCACACTTAATAGTCTAATATACCTATATTCAAGACTAGTTATATTTAATGTATTAAAAATTAATTAGTTGTTTGACTAAGAGTATATTTGAAAGAGCAATTAATTGTTCAATCTCATTTATAAATGGACTATAATATGAGACATATAAAAATGGAAATTGGGCCTATTTTTATTATGATACGAAGGGAGTATTTCAAGTACAAATTTCTCATGCATATAAATTCGTTTGTTGATTGATAATCCAAATTTGACGTCAAAAAATAATATAAAAACAACATAACCTAATCGCTTAATTAAACATTTAAATCGAGTGGCTTTAAGAGTACTCAAGACATTGCCTCTTGTTGTTTTGATGTTTAGAATGTGTTAGGTACTCATAATATTTTACTTTTCCATTGCATCAACGTGCACATGACTTGTGTAGATTGTGCACTTTAGACAACTTCGGCTTCCACAAATTGATTAACATCAAAACTTGTTTCTCTATATATACGTACCATTAACCCCTTGTATCATTTCCAATTCATCCATTCGATTTCAACACATTCAGAAAAGTCGCTACAGCAAACCTTCCTTTCAATAACCAATTCCTAAACCCTGAGGTTAACTTGTGGCTTAACTTCTGGTGGACTCGTACAAGAATCACAAGACTCATCTCATGTAGAGCCCTTGCTAGATCTTAAGCATATATATATATATATATATTCAACTCTTTGGCCTTTTCCTTCCTCAATGAAATCCCAAGATGCTTTGTGCATTTTTCTATTAACGAAATCATAAACCTTTTGAGTTCCCCACCAAAAAAAAAAAAAAAAATTGTAGGAAAGAAAGAAAAAAATTCACAGTTAAAAATGATTGCCATGGAAGCATGCTAGATATCATGACATTCCTATAGATATCATTTTTCCTTGCTAAGTCATATATAGCTTATATTTAGATCAGTTGCAAGCGTGTAGCTCGCACCATTTCTAACTCCAGTATTCATCAAGGTGCATCTTAAACGAACCGATATTGGCGTGGTCAACTTCAAGTTCCACATATTGATTTATATCAAAGTTCGTCCATTGATCCCACAGGCCATCTCTAATTTATTCGATTTCATTGCCTAGTAATTATACACTTCAACTTGTACGAGGAAACATTCAAGAAATTAAAGTTCCTACCCTTAATTGATTGGGATGTAAAACATGGTGAATTGGCTTTAAGGAGTTTTATGTTATGGTTACCCTTGTTGCCTTACTAAATGATTTTTAGGAATGAAAAGGAGGATTTTGTACATGAGTGGGAACGACAATTCCATTTTAAAATGGATTTTGCACTATAAATGACAAAATATGCACAAGATGATTTTGTTATGATCAATACATGCCAAGTCATTGTGTTTCAAATTAGTGTATAAAGTCGTGTTCTTGTGTTTGACAGCAACTTAGGCCACAACCCATGCACATGATGTTGACGTTGATTGCACAACTCCAACACTAATCGTGTTTGATGTTCGGAATGTGTACTTTTATATGAAAATCGGATACAACATTGTGCTCATGATGTGCATGGATTGTGCTCATTCTTAAAATGGTGCATTTTAAGAATGAGAGAGGTGCTCAATGGAACATTCCTTACAGCTATGCATAATGTATAATACTACAATAAGGGTTATTGTTGAATACAAGCAAGTGGGTTTTCAATTAAACATGACTTTGAAATTGAAATCCAACGTATAAACAAATTTGCATTTTTCCTTCTTAATTTGTTTTAGCATTTATGTTGTCAATGGGGCATTTGATTTAGCACACAATCCTAGTATTATGGGGATACACACACACACACACAGAGCAATGCATCAGACTGTGGTATTATTGTGCTGTTCTTAGAGCATCTCTAACTCTAGAAAGCTTTCTACATATAAATGTTCTTATATATTTTTTTGAAAGTAAAATGTTTTTTAAAGAGTCAAAAGATAAAAAATAAATTCCGATAGGCTTTTTATTTTAACATCTACAAATTGAAGAGTAGTTTTCAGCCTTGCAGGTTGAAACTGACTTGCTATAATTAAATGATCACGAAGTCACATATTCATTTCTTGGTTTAACAAAACTATATTACTGGCTATTTTAATTTTGTAAAATTGTAAATATTAATTTACAATGAAAGAATATATTAAAATTATGTTAAGATCACTTCTTTAAGAAAAGTGGTTCGAACAAGTGACACAATGGTTAGATCATCACGTTCTAAGCAAAAAGTCCCACTCGAATCACACTTACCCTTCCTCTATATTTCCCCTCCCGTCTCATATGTCCCCCTTGTATATTATTTAAAAAAAAAAAAAACTTCTTTAGAAAAAAGTGCACAACCCATGCACATCATCAGCACGTGGATTGCACAACTCCAGCATATATACCTACAACACTTGTCTGGCATGGATCTGATTTCATTTGATGATGGATTGATGAAAAAGAATTCATGTAATCAACACCTAAATTCTTTCTTTAAATTTGTGTTTCACTTGCTATAGTACTGCAGTGCAAGAGGGGGAAAAAATTAGAAAACAAAATTCAAAAACATGTAATTACATCAATAAATATATAGCCACAATGCTTCATATATTATAACTTGAATGGAATAATATAATAATGGAATTGGGGTTTCACAGGAAAGACGTAGTGCCGGAATCGCGTTCACTACCGGATAATGCTGTAATGGTTGGGCATTTATATAATTATCAGAAGAAGGGTGGTGGTATTGGCGGAGTAAACAATGTTCGTAATGATGGCTCATGCACTTTTTCTTTGTCCAAATGGTGTGATGTTTGGGAAAGCAACATGTTTGGTGTTTCGTGGTCGTAGTACATTAATCGTGAATAAGTTAGTACTCATTTCTAACAAATATGGTCCACATTCATTTGACTTCCGATCTGTTATTATTGAAAAGTACAAAATTAAGCATGATTTTCTTAGCACTTGTGAAGAGCACGTGTGTTGCATGTGGTTCTCCATTGTGTTGTTTAATGTTGCTGTGAATTTTACATCTTCAAAATTTTATTACAATTATCAATGATTTTTCCTTTTTCTCCCCAATTCACTTCCCCACCACCCCCCCCCCCCAAAAAAAAAAAAAAAAACTATTATATAGTATATGTGATCATGCCTTGCAAAACAAAGAAATACCCTGACCTTCCTAGTTGTTCCTTATTGTAATGAGGGTAAATTGTCTGAGCCAAGCCACTATATCAAGAATTTGGAAAGCCAACTATGGAAGCTTTTGCTTGACAAGGTAAATAATTTCATGGGTAGAATGAAATACGAAAAAGATCTAACCCAACACACGTCCGACGTGTGCTCTTCCGATCTTTTTGTACATGATATGTTTAGTATCATGGGGGATTTGATTATAAATAGAGGAGGGTGACATTATCGAGGTAAGATAAAATTCTCATTCAATTTTATGCTTTATTTATATTCCATTTTCCTTCATTTACTGATCTCCTTGAGGGACTTCGAGTTGTATGCGCTTGAGTGAATTAAAGAAAAAGGGCCATACACAGATTTCAAGCGGGTTGGAATGTTTTGACATCGCCAATGGTTAACAAAATTCTTAAGAAATAATTGTTTCTTTGAGTGCACATAAAATCTGAATAATTAACAACATTTTCTATTCATGATCGGAGGTTGCCATTGGAAGTTGTTGTCAAATATAAATCTCACCTCGACTAAATATGAAAATATATAAATCAACATATAAGCATTTAGACTACTCCCTCTTAATAAGTTGACCTTTTAAGATGAAATTGTAAGTCTTAATATATATGGTATCAAAGTCTGTCATGTTCAAATGAGCAATTTATACAAGGTGGGTTACTTCTCTTAACATGTTAACCTTTTAAAATATAACTTCAAGTTTTAATATGGTATCAAAGCTCGTCAAACTCAAACGAGTAATTTGATAGGAAAATAAGGTGGTATATTACAAAATATCATAAGTTTTGAATTCTACGCCAAAACATAATTTGTGATTTATTAATTACGGTCAAATATCACAAACAACCGTAAAATTACGGTAATCAAACTGTGCTTTTTTATTTTTCTAAATAATTTCCTCTCCTCAAGTGCTATATTTGTTGGTTGTTTTTTCTTTTTCTTTTTTCTCATTTGTTTCTTGTCACTTGTTTGGCTATTCCTTAAAAATCATCTTTAATTCTTCATTTTTTACATGTGACTTTTAAATTGAATAGTTATAATTTAAGTTAATGTGACCTTTTTTTTTAATATTAACAATATATGATTTTTTAATTAAACATGACATAATTAATGTGACTTTTTTGAGGAAGGAATGTTTCTCATTTTGCCCCCACTTTTTTTCCCTCTTTTTTTCTTCTTTACTTTATCCTTGTTACTTGTTTGGCTATAATTATCTTCATTTTGTTTTTGTGACTTTTAAAAGTCACATTTGCAATATTATTCAAATAAAGTCATACGTATAAAAAGTCACATTTTTTATTAAAAAGTCACAAATCACATTTTATATTTTTTTAATCATAAAGTCACATAAAAGTGACTTTTTACTTCTATGTGTGATATTTTTTGCAATCATGAATTTTTAAAAGTCACATTTTTTTTGGTTAAAAAGTCACTTTTTTTAATTAATGTGATTTTCAAAAAAGTCACATAAATGTGGCTTTTTAAAATATGACTTTTTACTTATATGTGTAATATTTTTCCCATACGCGAATTTACAAGATGACTTAATTGTGACTTTTTAATTTTTATATGTGATTTTTTCATGTAATGTGACTTTTTGAATGTGATTTTTTAATTATAATGTGACTTTTTAAATGTGATTTTTAATTATAATGTGATTTTTTAAAAAAGTCACATAAATGTGAGTTTTTACTTTTATGTGTGATATTTTTCCTATACGTGAATTTTCGAGCTGATTTACTTGTGACTGAAAATTTGAACTTTGAAAAAAGGAAAATTAAAAAATTTATGTTCCAATAAAAAGTCATGAAAGAAAACAAAATCTTAAATAATTTATGAAATTATTATTAAAAGAATATAACAAAAGACACTAAGGCAGCTTTAAATCCCAATGAATTAATGCGCCCAGCCCAAGTTCCGTGAAATTTCCACCATATTTTGCAACTTTCACCATATTTAATTCTAAATAAAATTTTTGCACGTATTTTTCTAAACTAATCTTAATTTGGGGGCATTTGTCTAAACATCCCTAATTTGATCCCGGACCTTTTAAGATGGAACCCCAAGTTTTAATATAAGCCCAGTCACTTATATATTGGTTTACATTTTTATATTTAGTCGATGTGAGATTTATCCTTTAACATGCCTTCGTAAGATAGTTGCACGTTGGAGCAGACCGATCTTGACAACACTGCAAAAATATTAAGACTTGAGGTTTTATTTTAAAAGATTAACTTTTAAGATGAGTAGATCAAGCGCTTATATATTGGTTATTTAGTCATTCACTAAAGGGAAAAGCTTGACAGACTTTGATACCATATTAAAACTTAAGTTCCATTTTGGGAATTGCTTGATTCTGCCGAAAATGACATCCTCAAGCAGAGAGCTTGTTTTCTTAATCCTTCAGTCTCTTCAAGAAGAAATTCAAAGAAATTGTTGGCAATTATTGTCTTTTATATAATAACAATAACAATAATAATAATAATAATAATAATAATTTCTAAAAAGGAATAATAATAATGTTAATAATTCATGTGAGGTGTTTTTTTTTTCTGGTTTAAATTATTGGTTGTATTATTATGAAATTTCTGGGTTTTCCAAATAAATGTAGGGAATCGGGTATTTCTTCAATATGAGTTACTTGGATAAACTGACGAATGGAGACTGGGGGAGGTGGAAAACTACTTATCAGGTTTTACAAGACTTTGATTGTAGTTACTCCATGGGAATTTTCTACATGATCCAGAAGCTGCTGCTCGAAAAGTAAGTTTCATGTTTTATATATTTCCAAAAATTATGAAACAAGGGATTATTGTGATGATCATGCAAAGGCAATGGAGATTCTCACTATAGATTTGAAAATGTTTTCAACTGCTAACGTGCACCTTTTTGAGGAAAATGCAATGCTTCTGACATTGAAGGATTTTAGGTATTGTTTTATAGGTGCATAATTAGGATGAAATTAAGGAGGTTGTAATCAATTGAGACTTTTAAAGACTTTTGGTTGTATTCAGTTGAGACTTTTAAAGACTTTTTTTAAATATGAGACTTCTATAGATTTTATGGGATTTTACTAGATTTGTTGGGAGTCCAAGAATATTTATCTGAACTTTTCTAAACTTTCATAACAAAAATTTTCCTAGACTTTTACATACTTTGGAAGACTTTTTTCAAACTTTCTTACAATTATTTTTTTTCAAATTGTACAAATTATAATATTATTGTAAACAACTTTTTTTGTAATTAATAAATTTTGTAAATTTTTGTAAATTTCTATAAATTTTTTATCAGAAAAATTTTGTAAATACATGAGGTTAATAAATTAATAATAATTAGAAAAACAAATAACCAATTCTTCTTATTAGAGTACAAAAAAAAAAAAGAATTTTATATAATGACATTGTAAATAGTATATGAAACAAATTTCTTGTTCACGTTGAATTGCATATATTGTAATTAGAAAAAAAATTCTAATTGATAATTAATAATACATATCAGAAAACCCTATGACATATGGTTAGACAATTGAATTGGTGAACAATTGTTAATTCCAAGATAATTAATAACAATTGTTAATATGGATGCAAATTGCAAAGTGAACAATTGTTAATTCCAATGCAGAAAGTTAATTCCAAGATAATACATACTAGAAAACCTATGATGTAAAATACATGAAGTTAATAATATGTACAATTCATTTTCTCCACTTTCGTGGCCTTTTCCCCTTCTTCATCGCACTTTCAAGAATCTCATGTATGTAGGAAGGATTTGTGGTGTGATTTGCTATTTATATTTTCCACTAAAAGTCTCAAGAAGTCCAAGAAATAATGAAATCTCATAAAGTCTTGGATAAATTGAATACCCAGTGACTTTTTAGACTTTTTAAAAAATTTCAATTGAATACTTTGCGATTCTTTAAGACTTTTTAAAAGTCATAAAAAGTCTCAATTAAATACCTCAAGAGTTTTAAGGAGTCTTAAAAAGTCTTAATTAAATACCTTAATATTTATAGTCTTAAAAAGTCTTTGAATGTCTTAATTGAATACACCCCCTAAATTTCTCGAGGTGTGAATTTCTATGAAAGGAAAATAGAGGATATAAGTATGGCTCGCATTAATTAAAAGTCAATTGGTCTGTTTGTAAACCTGATTAGCTAACCTTATCTCAGAAAAATGTTCAGATAACATTATCCGCAGTAATAAAAGCTTAGTGTTATGATAAATGAATTATTTACCCCAAATTATATATATGACAAATGATAACAACATTTATTTTAATTATGTACTTATTTAATTACTCAAGTAACAACTGCCCCGAGATGAGAGGAAGGAGTAGTTAAGCTTCGAACTGAGTTTTGAATTTTGGAACAGGGTTTTCATTCCTATGATTATTATTCATTAAATGGTGTGAGGCTCTAGCTAGGGTGCGCGTGTGGCCCTGTGGTACGTCGCGATTGTGATTTTTTCGGGGGGCGTATAAGAAAAGTGACACGAATATGTAGTTGTTGATTATGAGCATACTATTTTTGTTGGAGTTTTCACGATGAAGTTTCATTATATTCCTGGGTTCTCTTAGTTATTAAGGCGTGCTATGATAAATATGATTTCTTGAATCCTTATACAAAAAAGTTATGCAACCAATAGAAACATAATTCTACACTAAGCAACACAAAAACACAATGTCAAATGCAAATGTATATAGGTATAGGTCCAAATAAGGGCTCAAAATGGGTCAATTATGTAAAATTGGACAATAGAGGACCGGTCTTCATTTACCAGTGGCGTAATTGGTGTTTTGCAAAAATTAGGTGTTGCTATATATTGCTTCTGTCGCCATCAGATATTCACCTGATAGTACTTCTGGTTCGCCGCAAAATCCTCAGCCCTCACCACCGCCACAGATTGGCGAAGTTCGTTTGGCGATTAGGGTTCCACCAACCTCTCCTCCAATGTCTAATTTCCTATTCTTATTTTTTGGCGTTCAAGCCTTGAATCAAGGGGAGAGGGATATGGCCTGAAAAAAGAAAGAGAGCCTGAGAGATGAACGGGGTGAGAAAGAGGATGAATGGCATGTCAAACTCAAGATTTGATTTTCAAGAGGTGAATTGGAAATTTCGAATTGTAGTTTGATCTCTCCAATTTCATGTTATCAACGAGAGATTTGAAGGAGAATTGAAGGAGCATGATGCAACAACTTCTCTGGTAGATTGGGAATTACTAATGATTGATGTAGAAATTTCTCGATCGGGTTTTGGATTCGATGAAATCAAAGACGAAAGACGATTTTGTGATAGTGTGAGGATTTGTGACCGGCGATTGTGACTCGCCGGAGTGTTGCCAGTGTGACTGGTGGTGTTGTGAATTTTTTTTTTCCTTTTTTACTTGTTGGAGTGTTTTTGTGACTTGTCGGAGATGAGTTGTAGCTCTTTGATGGTATTGTGACTTGTGTTCTTTGTGACTCGTTGTCTGAAGAGTTGTGGCTCATTATCGGGCGTTTGTGACTCGTTGTGAGATCGGAAGAGCACACGTCTGTCCGGCCGTCGTGAGTCCACGGTTGTGACTCGCCGATCTCTCGCTGTTCGGCGATTGTAAATCATGGGACTCACTGTGACTTTGTATCCACGTGATTTTTTTAAAGCAAATCCTATACCTACCTTATTTATGAACAAAGTAAAAGTTTTATTTGTATTTGTGTACTGCCTTCATTTATAACTTAACCTTCTTAAAATGGATAATGGAGATCTATTGTTCTGATGGTTACAAAAAACACTCCAGAATTCTCTAAGATCGGAAGAGCACTTACAAAAGGCGATTCTAGACTGAGTTGCTAGAATATTTCATTCGTTTCTAATTGTTAAAAGGATTCTATATAATTCTGCTAAAATATTTCAAATGCTCCTCTTCTAAATCCCCTTCTAGAAAAGTGTGGAAAAGTGCAGGTGATCTTTATCCTCTTCTGAAATTTTCTAAAGAAATAGATCAAGCTCAAAAAATAGAGCCTAATCTATCTCTTTAGAAAGATTGATCCTCTCCGCTGCCAAATTGTGTGACATCGTCATTGCGTATTGCTTGAGCTCACTTCTCTCACTTCTCCGACAATTACCGTCACATGACCTCTATGTCCACCATCAGATTTCACTCAAACTTCGAAGGAAAGATCAAAGCTTAAACATAAAATAAAAAATTACATTTTAAACACGAATGTGCTTCAATTAATTAATGAATTGTCCATTCATTGTCTACTATCACCAACGTTTACACAATTATAACAAAAAACACGTACAAAGCATGTGATCGGCACTACAAAAAAAAATTGTTGTTTTGCGACGGTTGTAAATAGTCGTAAAAGACCGAGAAAACTGTGGTATCTATTATTTACGGCGCTTTAACAGCGGTTTGCGTCCGTGGGCACAGTGGCAGTGGTAAAAACTTTGCCTTTGGTTGCCAACTGCCGTATTTATTTTTTACAATGGTTTTACGACAATTTACTAACTGTCCTGAATTAAATTATATACAATGTTGTGTTTACCCTTTGGCAATAGTGCCAAAACCGTTGTAGATATTGTGCGCTGCATATGTAGCATGTGATGTATATATTCTTTTACCAAAGTCATTTGCCGTTGTTAATAATGTATGATAACAAAAAAATTTAGTATTCTCTGCACATTTTTGAATTTAGTTAAAAGTTAAACTTATAAAATTTATCATTTTCATAGCATAAAATTGAAATACTCATATTATAACAAGAAACATTTTAATTACTAAAATATTTAGTACTACAAATCATTCAATAGTTAATACACACGGTCATGTGTTTAATAACTAGGTCATTCATTTAAATTTCAAAAATAACCACAAGATTGTTGGACAAAATCATAACAAAAGTTTTGAGTATGTGTAATTACCACCTGCCAAAACTAGTGTTTTCTAAGTGCTTAAACTAATGGAAATTACATATTCTTGGATGTCATAAGCTCTCCTTCTTCCTAGGTCTCATTTGACTCCACTCCAAAAGAAATTTGCGACGATCATGACTGCTCCGTCACCCAAAGAATAAAAAGAAAATTATTTAGTAAACAAATGACTCGACTTTGACAAAAGTTGCACAAAATAATAATAATAATGTTCTATCATTCAAATTGACTAAATAGAGAAAATTCTAATTCCAATTAACCAACTTAATTTGGGAAGCAAGGGAAGAAAGTATGCATTATGCATATTATCAAGTATCTAAACCACCTTTAAAGGTAAAAGATACTTGTGCAAGGAAGATAACTAAATGCATATAATACCATCTTGCAACTTAAGTATTATTTATTCATCCACAGTGGCGGAGCCAGGACACTGATCGAGTGGGGCACAATTTAACTGAAATTTTTTTGTATAAAACATCAAAAAGTTAATTTTTTATTGTATTCTTGATCTTAAAAAAATGATAGTTCAATATGATACTTTTAAAACGTACTCATTATCTATTATATCAATAAATTTTATATTATTTTTACGATTTACTTTTTTATTAATATAAGAATACTAACTACTTGTGGTTCGAACAAGTATTTACGTTTTCACGTTCTGAGTGAGAGGTCTTTAGTTCGAACCACATCAGCCCTTCCTCTATTTCCTCCCCTTCCCTATATCCGGATTGTATTAAAAAAATGGAGAATACTAGCTCCTTTTATTTATATTAACATTAATTAATCATAAAAATAATCATTTAAAAATCTAAGTTTACTAATTTGTTATACCAAAACTACAAAACATAGTATTAAAATAAAAAAAACGGTTAATCCATGGCTATGGGGACGTGTGTGCCCCCACCTCTGCCACTGTTCATCCATGATCCCAACTCTCAAGAGCAAGAATATTCAGGAAAACAAGTGACACATATATTCATAACCAAACTTTCTAGAGTTCACTAGATCAAAGAGAGTTGAACAGAGTTGTGAGGCCCCGAATTGGTTCTATCAGTGTTCTCCATTAACAACAAAAAGGCAAATCTAACTCATAGAACCTAACTCATTAGTTGAAGCCACTTTTAATAACTAGAATCAACTTCATTTTCCATTATATATAACTTCCAAAGATAATAACTCCAATTACTAATACAAACTTTATAAGCTCTTCTAACAAGACTACATAAGGTAGAATGATCATGGTAAATATTTGTCCATAACTTAAGTAGGAGGCTAAAAAAGTAAATATTATTAGAGAGTATAAAGCAAATAAAAAAAATATATATAGTCAATTCATAAATGACAGGCCTCCATTGCAACTAGAAAGTAGGAATATACAAATTATGAGCAAATAGCAGAAAAAACCGAATCACTCTTTGGCAAGGTAACTCCTACTGTATATTTCAAAATTAAAAAGGACACAAGTGACAACTAATTACTTGAAAAAAGCACATATAGTTGGTAATATGACTCATAGTCTTTAAACATTCAGATAAAGCATTTTAAGTACTAGAATGGAAACAAATAGTTACATATACTCACCAAGAACGGGTAACGTACAGTGGTACGAAGTGATCACTTATGTAAGTGCATAGCCTTGAATTCTCTAAAAAAATTTTGACTCAATGCGTGTTTAGAACAAAGTAAACGTAGCTAAGAATACTCGAAACTTTTAAGAACGCGATTTTCTTGCTTTAAAAGGATTGGTCTGACTGGTCAAGACTCAGATTTAGTAACTAACCAAATAAGTTTGATAGTAAAGATATCCTATCATAGAATCACACAGTTCAAGTCTTCACTAAATATCCATTATTCATTCTGACTAATTATATTTTGCTTATCATAATAGGTATCTACCACTTACATAGTTCTGTGATAATGTTTAAGAAGTATTTTTTTAACAAAATTTCCCGAAAGTTCTTGAACATTATCATATGGTTTTGTTCATTATTGAGTGTATTTTTAGTATTACTGGAAGCAATTGAGAAACTAATAAGTAGACGTGTTAATTTAATTACGATCTCTTCCGTCAAACGCATACGTGGTGGGAGATGATTTTTCATTGTTTGTGTAAAAAATCTTCAAATTCTTCTCGAATGTTTTGTTAACGTGTATATATACGCTACGTGTATTTTAAATTTATATACGGCGTGTATTTATATAGATAACTTAAGATGGGAGGTTCTATAAAGTATAGACAAAACCTTCAAAAGTTTTAACCAAGAGTATTATTATTATATTAGATATTAGATTAGAAATTAGAAATTTTTCCCAATTAGAAAGGGGAAAAAGGAAAATAAAAATCATGCTCCACGCTTCAAAACTTCTTGTTGGGTGATAGTGCAAGGCACGTTAGGACAGAGCGATAAAGGTTGAGGGGTGACCGAATGAAGCGTTCAACTTGGGCACGTTTTGTGTGGACAGCAAATCCTGCGTCATCATCTCCAGATTGTTGGGTTAGAGAAAAAGGTGCAGAATTTTTTTCATTTTTTCTTCCTTTCTCTTTCACTAATTTGCCCTCCCCCTTTTCCTCTGTGGACTCTTTTGGCTCAACATTTTGCATAAAGAAGAGAGGGATACATCTGTCTATTCAGAAGAATTGTACTGTAAAAGTGATCCAGCTGTGTAATGGTGTGATGTAAATGATAACAAGCAACGGCCATGATCTTCGCGACCATCTATTTGAGCTTCATTTAAGCTGGATTATCGCACGCTTCATTCTCATTTCCCGTTTTTCAAACATTAGGGCGGGTACCTCAGCCTAAAGTAGACGAGTTTCTTGACACTCGTTGAGCAACCCATTTCAAGAAAGCCTCAAAGGTGCAATCTTGAATTTTCTGTAGCTTTTCTTTCCCCCTTAAAAGATCTGGTCTTTCTTTCATTGTTGATGAACTTGGATAAACAATGGTTTTCTGTTTGTTCTTATTGTGATATATCCATCTTTTGATGATTTTAGTGAATCTTGATCCATGATTAGATAATGGGTACTTTGCATTGGGATCCCATTATGACAGTTTGAATATATACTAATTTGTGTATTCTTTTAATTGATCTGTGTTCACCTGAAGTGGTTGAGTTCTGGAAACATGTTAGTCATATATTCATTAGTTTTTGATGTTCTGCACTTCTGCTTGAGGAAATGTTGAAGTACTTTCCTATACAAGATCTGTTTCTGGATGATTGTCTTGTCTGGTTCATAAAGGAATGTGATGCATATATGATATCTTTACTGTAAATACACTTGCAGAAAGATTTGGTCAACGTGGTCTTATTCTTATGATGGTCACAGGTCTCAGATTGATAAAAATTTTGAGAAATGCTGGTCACTGGATCTTCTGTTTTCATTGGCACGTTGTCAAATCTGTAGTTCTTATCCCCATAAAGACTAAAAAAATGTTCCTTTTTCCCTCTTCAGGGTTCATTAAGAGATGGCAGACGGTGAGGACATTCAGCCTCTTGTATGTGACAATGGAACAGGAATGGTCAAGGTAATCACCTAAAATCCAAATGCCAATATTTTTTTCTTTTAGAATTTTATGGGATGCTTCATGAAATGAGAAGAAAGAGTTGTGTGCACTAATTCATTATCATCTAAAATTGTCAGGCTGGTTTTGCTGGAGATGATGCTCCAAGGGCTGTTTTCCCCAGCATTGTGGGGCGCCCTCGTCACACTGGTGTAATGGTTGGCATGGGCCAAAAAGATGCATATGTTGGCGATGAGGCTCAATCCAAGAGAGGTATTTTAACTCTCAAGTACCCGATTGAGCATGGAATTGTCAACAATTGGGACGATATGGAGAAGATTTGGCATCACACCTTCTATAATGAACTTCGTATTGCTCCAGAGGAGCACCCAATTCTGCTGACAGAAGCTCCCCTTAACCCCAAGGCAAATCGTGAAAAAATGACTCAAATCATGTTTGAAACCTTCAATACTCCTGCCATGTATGTGGCCATTCAGGCTGTTCTTTCTCTCTATGCCAGTGGTCGTACAACTGGTAAGTTCGCTTTTACATATTATCTCTTTTAAATACTACTACAAAACAAGAAGGTTTTGGCCTTGTGGAAAGGACATAAACGTACTAAGTCCGGGCATCAAACTAATCTCAAGCACATACATCAAACTAATCTCAAGCACATACCTTCCCACAAGAAAATAAATGCAATGAATAATATCGTTTGGAATATATATACACTTTAAGACATAGAGCTGGTGTTGCATTTCTGTTGATTATATATCAGATAAATGAGCTTTACTTTTGTTCTTGACAGGAATTGTTCTCGACTCTGGGGATGGTGTTAGTCATACTGTCCCCATATATGAAGGTTATGCACTCCCGCATGCAATCCTTCGTCTGGATCTCGCTGGGCGTGATCTTACCGATAACCTCATGAAGATATTGACAGAGAGAGGCTACTCTTTCACCACAACTGCTGAGCGTGAAATTGTAAGGGATATAAAAGAGAAGCTTTCCTACATTGCACTTGATTATGAACAAGAGCTACAAACAGCAAACACTGGCTCTTCTGTGGAGAAAAACTATGAATTGCCTGACGGACAGGTGATCACTATTGGTGCCGAGCGGTTCCGCTGCCCAGAAGTCCTATTCCAGCCATCTATGATTGGAATGGAATCTTCTGGAATCCATGAAACTACATATAATTCTATCATGAAGTGCGACGTGGATATTAGGAAGGATTTGTATGGCAACATTGTTCTCAGCGGTGGCTCCACAATGTTTTCTGGTATTGCTGACAGGATGAGCAAGGAGATTACTGCACTAGCTCCAAGTAGCATGAAGATTAAGGTGGTGGCTCCACCAGAGAGAAAGTACAGTGTTTGGATTGGAGGTTCTATTTTGGCTTCCCTAAGCACATTCCAGCAGGTATACTTTACAAGATCCTCTCTGCTTTATCTATACTCTAGGTTTGCTGTCTTTTTGCTAAACGAAGGGTTAAGGACTATGAAAATGTAACCTGACAACATATGCTCGCTCTGTGTGTGTATCGGAAGTGTCCCTAAGTGTTGAACATTTGAAAACTATATAAAAATAGGACACATCACGACACATGTTGAACAGGGGCATTTCATTTCACTCTAGCGGGAGTATCTGGGCTTCACGATTGATCATGATCATCCACTTTATCAATGTGTGATCATTTTAACATGTGTAAAAAGTTAATGATTTCTGATGAGAGAATTGTATCTATGACTGCAGATGTGGATAGCAAAGGCAGAGTACGATGAGTCGGGCCCTTCAATTGTTCACAGAAAATGCTTCTAAACCAACCAATCATTGCTGGAATTGCTTTCTCATTCTCATTTCCTTACCATTTTTTGTTTTTGTTCTTGCCCAAGTTTTCACTTTTCACTTTTTACGATTTGATAAATGGACATGGAAATTAAATAAGCCTGCCAAATATTCCTTTTCCCCCCAAATTACATTAGTAGGTAGAAGAGTTGAGTACTTTAAGCTGCTGTCACAATTTCACTGTAAGATATTGGATTGTCTGATTTCTGCTTTTACAGCAATTATTTATTTGTTGCCTTTTCCTATTATTTACTGCTAGTTGATATGAACTTTTGTAATACTGACCTATTACCAAATTTGGGAATGATATTTTCCATTACGGAGGTAGAAGAGAGCTAAAAAGAGAGGAGCACTTTGTACTTATTCGTGTTTTTTCTCGGTAAAGTGTCTTAAAAGAAATTTTTTTTTTTTTTTTGCTTAGATTTTCAATGATGTATGATGCTAATGTCTTTTTAAAGTTAGGGATACCAAATAGATGCTTCAGGCAAGGACAATTGTTGTCTGAGGCACAAAGTATGGACTTATAGATTATGCAATTCACATATGAATAGCAACTTACTATTGAAACATGCAAGTTTACTAACCAGAAAAAATAACAAGAAAAAGGAAAAACAAACAAAGAACCATGGAAATTGCAGAACAGAGTAAAATGAAACAGTAGCAGCAAGCTAGCAACTACTCTCTGATGTAAGAATGATTCTCATTTTTTGTTGCTGCTGCTCTAGAATTTAGACTGGAGCTGATCGATAGTGCTCGAGTCAACTTGGAATGCCTTGGCAAGAATAGCACCGCTAATATCAGGTTTCGATCCAAAAACCGTATTTGCAATAGGTATCACACCTGGATTCTGACTGCTCAATCCAGAAATAGCCACAACGTTTACCGTTCCTACATTTTGCTGGAAGTGAACAAGTCCCACTGGAAAAACAAACACATCCCCCTTTTGAAGTACCTTGGTGATTTGGGTGTTGCCAGGATTGGATGTGATGAAACCAACTTTGAGGGTTCCTTCAACAACTATTAGGATCTCGGTGGCTCGGGGGTGAGTGTGAGGAGGGATGACTCCCCGTGGGGTGATATCAATACGTGCCATTGAGATGCCAAGGGTATTTAGTCCTGGTAATTGAGCCACGGTCACTGGAGTCACAGCCGAGCCAAAAGGGTTCGCTGTGTTACCAGGTAAGTGGAGTCCACTGAAGGAGAAGTCGCTCGCTTGAACACTTGCCGGGTTCTTGCATGCCAGGCCATTAACTCTAGCTGGAAAGAAGCAGCAAACACAGAGTTATTTATAATTTTCATCAAACTTTGCATGTAGAAATTGTTTTCTTGTCTTGAATTTTCAAGCAAGTGAGCAACAGAAACTATAAAATTAAAATGCCGATGAATGTTTGTTAATTACCTGAACTTGTTGGATCTGCAACACAGAAATCTTGCAAAGGCGAAGGCTCAAATGCAAAACAAAGGCAGGAGAATGTAAGCACTACCAAAGTAAGTAGAAGAACTTGTTTTGCCATTTCAGCTCAATCAAAAGATCAAGAAATCGAAAACAGAATATGAAGCGAAAAGCAGGAATTCTAAGTGATGATGAATAACCTGCTCTTGAGCTACTTATTTATACAGGCTCAAGAAACTTCTTTAGTACCCAAAAAACATCCTAGCATCCTAAGACTTTTTCTTACCATAATAGTGTCTGAAATATGCCGTCCTTCCAGTTCCAGAAAGAATGCTTACAAGCTTCCTAACTAAAGATTACAAAGATTTTTTTTTTTTTAATTGATATCAGAAAACAATGCACATCCTCGGCTTATTGTCAAGAAATGGTTACAGATGAATTTGAACGCGTCAAATCTTTCACGTTGTTGATTTTAAATTAGAGTTCTAAGTGTTTAACATTATATGGACTGTTAACGTGGATTACATCTCCTGATACCATGATCAAATATTATATCCATTTGATTTCCTAAGGCTATAAATATATTAACTGTGTAGACTAATTCAACTCAGTAATTCGGCAAAAAGATTCTATTAGAGAATTTGATCTGACAGTAAGAGACAAATTAAAACATTAAAATAGATAAGCAAACCTTTTAACAGGACATGAAACTATGGGTATAAGACTTAGTCATCTTTGAAGATTTCTTTAGATTAGGAAGAATGCAAAGAAATCCTTTTAGCTAGGAAAGGACAATAAGAATTGCTTCGTGAACTTCTATAAATAAGTTGCATGGCTGCATTATCCTTCACCACTCGATACTTGCAACTCTCTATTCTTTCCGTTCATTCAAGATCTTGATCCTCACTGATCCCTTAATTAATTAGGCTAAAATGGCGAAACTCGTTCTACTTTCTGGCATGGTAGCTCTCACTTTCTGCTTTATTGCCTTTGCATTCGAGCCTTCACCGTTGCAAGATTTCTGCGTTGCAGATCCAAATGGCTCAGGTAATTATGAAAAAAATTGATCACAAGAGAGGGAAAAAAAAATGGAGTATATAGAAAGATGTTCATGTTTTGCGTACAGAACTTAAGTGAACTTTTTGTGTGTTTACTTTCAGCTAGAGTGAATGGCCTGGCATGCAAGAACCCAGCTGGTGTTCAAGCCAATGACTTCTCCTTCAGTGGACTGCACTTACCTGGTAACACGGCTAATCCTTTTGGCTCAGCAGTGACTCCAGTGACCGTGGCTCAATTACCAGGACTCAACACTCTTGGCATCTCCATGGTTCGCATTGATATTGCCCCATGGGGAGTCATCCCTCCTCACACTCACCCCCGAGCCACCGAAATCCTGACAGTTCTTGAGGGAACCCTCAAAGTTGGTTTCATCACCTCCAATCCAGGCAACACCCAAATCACCAAGGTACTTCAAAAGGGGGATGTGTTTGTTTTTCCAGTGGGACTTGTTCACTTCCAGCAAAATGTAGGAAAGGTAAACGTGGTGGCTATTTCTGGATTGAGCAGTCAGAATCCTGGAGTGATACCTGTTGCAAATACAGTTTTTGGATCGAAACCCGATATTAGCAGCGATATTCTTGCCAAGGCGTTCCAAGTTGACTCGAGCATTATCGATCAGCTCCAGGCTAAATTCTAGAGCATTAGTAACGGGTTTCAACTTTCGATGTCTGTTACTGTTTGGTTCTGTGAACTAGCTTTCGATCGTGTAACTTAGGTTGCTTGTGTCTTGATTTCACTTGAAGATTGTTGGCATTCACTTTGCAATGTTCTTATGATGATATTTATCAGTATACGTCAATTATTTTCCTATTATAACTTAAATTTTGAAGTTTTTTGTGTGTGGGATAAACAATAATGCCTCTGTTTTATTGTATCATTAAACATAATGATCAAAGAACTCACGTGGATTTAAAACAATAATACTCATAAATTGAAATAATATTTGAAGCTATAAAATATTATTACTTTGGAGAGAGGAAGGAGGTATGAAACAATAAATAAGAAATGCAAAATCTGTAGAGAAGAGTAACATGGCGGGGATGTAGCTCAAATGGCACGGGGTTCGAATCCCCGCATTTTTTCCTCCCTACGCTTTATACCTGGGCTTTAATTCACTTATAGATATGGGCCTCGTATGGTAGATATATATGGCATTTAGAAAAATACCTTACAATTACATTTGAATTTGAGAATTACCGTCAAAAGAAATTTACCCGTGAATTTTAAGGTAAAAACACATTTACCCGTGAATTTTAAGGTAAAACCATTAAGACACGGCCAAAATATTAGAAAATGCGGGATAATATATTGGAGAATGCAACACATATCCTCACTCTTTCCTAAGGCACGTGGCCCATGTCGCCCATTTTATTAGCATTTCTTTTTCTTTTTTTAATAGAAAATAATTAATAATTGAAAATTTTCACAATTTTTTTAATTACAACATAAGTAAAGTCGAATAATGATTATTTAACATTTACTACACACTTAACTAAGACTCAACTATAAAAAGTCACATTTCTTATAATTTTTTCAATTAAAAAGTCACATACAAATTAAAATTATAAATTTATACAAAAAATTGGGTGGCGTATAACTTTTTGTTTTAAAAAAATCATATAATGATTATTTGGCATTTACCACAAAAGTGACTTAGAGCATTCACACTAGTAGTACTAAAGTAGGTTGTTAGTGGAATTGTTAGTTAACAACTCAAAAAATAACCTACATTGGTGGTGTTAAAGTAATTGTTAAAAGCATTTATTTTAACAAGTTGTTAGTTTTGTTGTTAAAATTAAAAATAAACTTAACACTTTATGTGATATTATTTTTTTATTTTAATTAAATTGGTATTGGCCCACCATTTGACTTTTGAATTGATGATTAAATTTAAAACTCTTAATTAGAATCACCAATGTATAATAGTTAAATTTAACTTATTTAGGTGTCATTTAATAATTACTAAAAACTCCGCTTTTTACTTATGTGGATAGTTAATTTTTTTACACTACCAATGTGGATGCTCTTAGAGTTGGTTATAAAAACTCATGTTTTATCTAACTTTTTCAATTAAAAAGTCGAATATATATTAAAATCATAAACCTACACAAAAATCGGGCGGCGGGTAACCTTTTGTTTTAAAAAGTCTCATAATAATTGTTTGACATTTACTACATACATGACTAAAAATCAGTTGTAAAAAGTCTCGTTTCACGTGACATTTTAATTAAAAAGTTACATATAGACTAATATTATAGATTTACGGACAAATCTCGTGTCGTGTAACTTTTTATTTTAAAAAGACGAATAATAATTATTTGACATTTACACCATAAGTGACTTAGAGCCTGTTTTAAAAAACCACATTCCATGTAGCTTTTCATTAAAAAGTTGTCTACAAATTAAAATTTTATATTTACGCAAAATTCGCGTGACATATAACTTTTTGCTTTAAAAAGTTGAATAATGATTATTTCACATTACTCTATATGTAACTTGAAGCGTTTCCAATACATAGTGACACTACTACAGAATTGGAAAAAAAATGGACATAGACGTCAGTTGTTGAAAAAAACGACACGCAAAACACAAGAGGTGGCAATTCTAAAAATAATGGCACTACAATAAGTGTCAGTTGTTGAACCACAACCGACGCCCATTGCTTGTTTCAACAATGGGCGTCGGTTGTTCAACTGCAACCGACACCTACTCTTAAATTTTTTAAATTTTTTTTTGTTTTCTAGAAAGGGCGTCGGTTCCTATGCTTTCAAATTCAAAATGCAAATGCATTTTGAATTTGGAAGGAGGAACCGACGCCCATTTTTCAAAAATTTTGAATTTTAAATTTTTGAAAAATGGGAGTCGGTTCCTCGGGAGGAACCGACGCCTATGGCTGTAGGCCTTTATATAAACCACAGTTCTTATGCAATATCTACTCGAAAAACTTATACCTCTATAGTATTAGTTAGAGTTAAATACAAAACCATCTCCTCCACTACATACTCACATCGCCTAACCTCATTCTCTTCCAATATTAATCATTTATCATTCTTCCCTAAAACTAAAAATCCTCTTCCATGAAGCTTTTTACTAACTTATTACGTTTTGTTCCTTTATTTCATTTCTTTCTTCTTAATTTACAGATTTAGAGGATGTTCAAACAAGAATCGAAGAAGAAGAAGGATGCTAGCTATTATCTTTTGTTTCTTGATTTCTTCTTTGGGTTGTTAGACTTTAATTTGTTTCATGAATCCTTTTAATTTTCCTTTTTAGGGCTTAAGTTTCTGCGTTTTGTGCTCTTAGTATGCTTTTCCATGTAATCTAATATATATTACTCTATTTTTGTAGTAAATCAAGTAGAATTTGCCCACATTATTATTGTCTTTATTTGTTTAAAATACAATGTTTAAGGGTTTTAAGGGTGTCTCGCCATAATTCATTTGTTGAATTTTGAATTTTCATGTTGGCGGATATAAAAGAGAGCCCAAAAAAAAAAAAAAAAAAGAAAAAACACACAATAGGCGTCCGTTGTTTGTTTCCAATAGACGCCTATTGTGTGTTTTATTTAATTTTTTTAAATTTGGCTTTAGGCATCGGTTTTTGTGAAACAATTGACTCCTATTGTTACATTTAGGCGTCGGCGAACAACCGGCGCCTATACCTTTACATTTAAGCGTCTCTGATATATGCATCTCCATCAAAACCGATGCTTATTTGTAGTTAAAAAATCACATTTCAGGTAGCTTTTCATTAAAAAGTTGTATACAAATTAAAATTTTATATTTACCCAAAATTCGCGTGACATGTAACTTTTTGCTTTAAAATGTTGAATAATGATTATTTCTCATTACTCTATTTGTAACTTGGAGCATCTCCAATGCATAGTGAAAGCCAAAGAATATTATAATAATTAGTAAAAAGTATTTATTTAGCACATTAAATGCTTAACATTGTCATGAACAATGTCGTGATAGTCATGACAGATCATGACATTATCCATAACAGTGTCAAGAATTAATTTATCCAATCGATAAATTTCTCTTTTTTTTTTTAAAATACCTAATAATAACTTGTCAAATATATAATGTGAATATTATTGCATTGGAGAGTTTACTGAATATAATATTAATATTTTTTGCCACATATACACCGTTAACATTATGACATTGGAGATGCTCTTATAGTCAATTGTAAAAAGTCACATTAAATGTAACTTTTTCAATTAAAAAGTCACATATATAAGATCGGAAGAAATTAAAATCCTACGTTTACATAAACACCGCGTGTTGTTTAACTTTTTATTTTTAAAAAAGTCATATATTGATTTATGTATGACTTTTTTATTAAATAAATACATAGATGTGACTTTTCAATTTTTACTGTATGTACCTTTGTACTTCAATGTGATTTTTTAATTATAGGTTACTGTATAAATGACATAAATGTGACTTTTTGTTTTTGATATAGCATATATGTGACTTTTCGTTATATAAATGTGACTTTTTAATTTCTACGCTCTTCCGATCTCTTTTTAATTCAATGTGATTTTTTAATTATCGACTACTATATATGTCTCTTTTTTATCTCTTTTTAATTTAATTGAACTTTTAGTTTATTGGTTATTCTATATGTGATTTTTTTTTATATTTTTACATGAAACTTTTTAATTTTCATATGTGACTATTTAATTCAATGTGTTTAGATAAATATAAATTTTAGTGATTTATAATCATTTATAGCAACTTGCCCCATGCAGGAGAAAGAATTACCACCTGGAAGAAACAAGGTGTATAATTATGCCAAATCAAAGAAGAAGAACCACCATATTTTTACAGCATTGGTAATTAAGATGGCCGTAATTTTCAAAAGAAAAGTAATTTGAGGTGGTCAGCCTAGCTAATTTTCCCTATATAAAATTAGGGTTTTATTGCTAAGCAAATATGCATATACATGGGCTTTATTCTTTGTATATAAAAATTAGGGTTTTATCGCTAGTTAGGTTTGCATGCGTATTATTATTTAGTAAACGAAACTTGTTCTTCTTCTTATTTTTGCGTCAAATTTCAATGGATGATCAGACCTCTTCTTCCAGATCCAGAATTCTTGATCTCAATAACGAATTACCCGCCTCAGGATCTCACCCCAATTCCGGAATCGAAATAATTGTGGCCAAAACTTGTGAGAATGGCAATGGATATTTGAAAGATGATCTGCGGATCAAGACTGACGAAAAGAATAAAAATGGCGGCGTTAAAGGAAGCTTGTTTGATTGCAGTATCTGCTTGGAACTGGCGGCGAAGGATCCGGTTGTAACCTGGTGCGGTCACTTGTTCTGCTGGCCTTGTCTTTACCGATGGCTCCATCATCGTCGTCGTCATCATCAGTACTAGACTAAAAAGGCCAAGCGGCCTTGCCCTGTCCGCAACGGACAAGTCCGGGCAACGGAAGACTTGATCCCAATCTTTGGCTCTGGATCAGCCATTACAGATCAATATCCGCAGGTGAATAGAACCGATTCGAACAATAATATTCCTCCCAGGCCTGAACCTCAAGCACCTCGTCCGACTGAAAGGTTTATCCAGAACCCCGACCTACAAGAATCGCCTTATTATGGATTTGATTCTAACGCGGATAATGAAGTACATGAATTAATGACCCTTCTTAATTACTATTTAATATACTCTCTCTGTCTAACAAAGATATTCCCGTTTTATTTTTTACATAAATTAATTAGAAAACATCATTTAATATACATAGACTAAGAAAACAACATTTAATATTATTGTAAAAGTACAATTTAACAATATATTTCCTAATATACCATTTGATTTATTTAATATTTCACTTTAATTGCTCTTTGTTGTTGATTAATATACACCATAATGAGGGTATATTAGAAAACTGAAAAATTAATTTTAAAAAGTAGAATATAATTCGAGACGGAAAAAAGAAAAGAGAAATATCTTTTTAAGATAGAGAGAATATACATCGTTAACTAGTAAACCGCTTTCTTTCAAAAATTCAAAATTTAAAAAGATGATATTTATATATCAGTATTGAAGATTTTTTTTTTTTTTTCATTTTTGATTTCTAACTATCTAGTGGCTTTTAAATGATATATTATTATACTGTTTGTCCAGAACTAAATTATGAGATTCCAACCGCAAGGTTAAACCGAACCATTTGTACGCAGTGTGATTATATCTAGAACCAACACAACGATGGATCCATGTGGACATTAATGTACCATCTCTCTTGGTGACAAAATGCATGTTAGGGGAAGTGATATACTCTCTTCTTATTTCTTGGAGATGTAGTTAAGTCATTGCAAATTCTTTTTAATTTTTTTTTTCGCCGGAGATTACTACTCAAGATCGCTTCTTTGAAAATATCAAATCATCAATAGCAACTAATCGGAATTGAGTACAGCTTTTTGCTCAAGCAAGTTGATATATCCTCTCCGAGCAAAGAAAAAATAGAATCATGGAGTCAGTTTTTGAACAAAAGTGTGTGGAGCGTCTATATACGCTAAGCATTTGTGACAATCTCTAAAGTACAAAGTTACTTTACAATTTACGACTTATAATTTTCTCAATCAAACACATAAAACTAGTCGAGTTTCTCTTCCTCTAATTCACTCCTCATTAGTACAAATTCTCCAAAAATGATCATACAAGAATACTACTTCATAAGGATGGGACTCAATACTTTGTGTTGATCTAGGCTGATCTTTACTGCCTGCATAGATGAATTTTTGACGTCGAATTTTAGAACACAGAATAAACACTCTATCTACAACCTGTGAAGTCAACTATATATACTGTGAGAAAAACCATCTTGGTAGCAACATACATGCAATGAGTATTATCAAACACTTGCTTCAATAAGAGTCAAACAAAAAAAAAATCTATAACAGTGGGGGCACGACTGATTTAAAAATGATGCATATAGACAAGTGGTTTTGATTCATTTCAGTTCAGCCATCATGGAGATTTTACTTGAAAATGTAGACTGCTAAATTATGTCTACAGCAATTTGAAAATCTTAAGCAAAAACAAAGTGAATGTTGCTTTCACCATTCCAGTCATATTGAAGTGTAGAAGGTTTCTAATTAGAAGTTGGAACCATCATAAGTCCTCACTTACCAATCCTTTCTACCTCAAAATATAGCAGTTTCTTTTACTAAGGCATTATTTTTTCAACTAACAAGGAAGAGGAAAATTAAAAATCAAATCTTTAGTACTTGACTGCTGGGATAAAAGCATCTATGCAAGTTTGCAAGAAAAGGAGGTGGAGACGGACAACAATTAACTTTTTTTTTTTTGGAGCAGGGAGAAAACCTTTGTACGGTCGATAATTAGATGAAATTTTGAAGAATTTACCATTTCACGTTCTTGCAAATTGTGGCATTGGAACATCAAGATAATTGTTCCAAGTGCTTGGCAATATAAGCTGATAATTATTGTGCATGTGATATCAGTTAAAAGAATCAGTGTTATATAGTTAGCAAGCTTTCAAGTATAAATCTCATGGAAGGATGCCACACTATAGTAAGAAAAAGTCTTAAGATAGTAAGAAAAAGTCTTAAGATACCAGGATTTCCTTCTTTTTTTTTTTTTCTGAAAAGAAGTTGCTAGAGCCTCTGCATTCAAGTGTCAACCCAAGTGTAGGCAACTTGTTCGTTATTGCACTTTGGTATCGGGAGGGATCCACTAGAAGAATCGTGCGTTAAGTTCACCTTGGACACGGGAGTGTTGGTATGTAGTGAAACCTGAGCAGAGAAGAAGTGATAGGAAAGATGATCACCCCGGTGATTGATTCACATGTTAAAAGTTCAAAAGCAAGGGAGTTGATTAAATTAATGTGTTAATTATTTTCTTTCTACGTACGAATTAGACATACTTAGCTTCACGCTTTGTATCAAAACAAACTCATGACAGCTAATCTAGGAGATCGGAAGAGCGTCAGGTTTATTTAGACAATCTCACATATTTTCAATTAGTATTAAAGCAGGTTCACTTCTAGACTAGAAGTGAACCTGCTTTCTTGAAAGTGAGATCGATTTGTCTAAATATGAATTCATCTGTTATCAGTGCATTTCATCGTCCTCCTATTCTTGATGGCACAAACTATGCATGTTAGAAAATCCGCATGCAATCCATTGATTAAAACAGCATGTCTATCCATACTTAGAACTTATACTGCAACTACTTCAACTAAGGAAGGAAAAATTGTTGAAAAAGCTGGTAAGGAGTTTACTGAAACTGAATTGGCAATTGTTAACTAGTACTCGGCTCTAATTCTATAATAATTTGGGCTCAATTGAATGAAGTACGAACAACTATTGGTGAAAATTGTAAAAAGTAACAAAAATTAAATATAAGGCTCATTTCCTATTGTTCCGATTTCCCGCTATATGTATACATGATGGAGGATTATTTAGACAACTGTGTAGACCCTCACATATATAGATTCACTATGTGTAGCCATGTAGGTTTTCCCCACATACATGAGATTATTGTTGTCATTTTCTACTTATCTTAGGAAAAGATATTTATTTTACTCGGGTACTGGTGCTGTACCCCTGTATTACATGGGAAGGCATATTGTAAAAGAGATAATCAATTACAAAATGAGAAATAGTAATGGTAAACTTACAAAAACAACAATAAAAAATAGTCTTCCAATACTTCAATTCCTAATAGCTTGCATCAATGCGTGATTTACTTTAAAATAATAATAATAACAATGTTACTAATATTGTTATCCTCCATATCCGTACACAAACTGTTGAACTACTGATTAATGTTAATACTTATTTAAATTTTCCATTTTTAATACGGTTATACTCGATGTTGTAAACAAAACCAGTGTACATATCAAGCATTCAATGTTAACAAATTAGTCCTTAAAGCAATTAATCAGTTACTACTTACAACTATTATGTCACTAAAAACTTTCTAATATGATTAATAAAACCCAGGCATCATAATGGAATGCTTGAAGCTTGATATAAAGGAATTACTTATTTAATTTTACCCTCGCGTTCTATTTATCTTTCAGATTTTCTTTTTCTTTATTTAAGATAATTATCCTTTTCCTTTTGATAAATTTCCGATAAAGGGATCTTTGGTTGTTGAGTATGTAGCTTTAGAAATTGATATAGTGTCTGTTTGATTCAATTTATAATAGTTGATTTATAAACAGAAATTATAAAGAAGTAAAATGAGTGATGTAGATTTAATAGAAATTTGAAATTTATGGTTATAAATGAGTAGTTGTCAAATCAGTTATAAGTGCGATTATAATTTAATTTGTTAAAGGGTTAAAACAGGGGCATAGTCCTTTTATAAAGTATTTATAATGTATTTTGATAAATGATCAAACAGGGGCATAGTCAGTGCTACAATAGGGGGAATTTCTTCTCGGTGCCGTGTTGTGTACCCAACGCCCGCCAAATTAAACCCTTTAGTTTGTCCCTATATATGCTTCATTTCCAGCTCCAGATCAAAAGTTTCCAGTTTTCTGTCCGCCTAAGCTACAAAATCTTTTGTTGGTCGTCGTCAGTTCACCGAATGAATAAGAGAAAAATCCCTCAACGCCTAGACAAATCGACCCAACTCACGACTCCCACGAAAACCATTAAAGTCAAACACAAATTAAAGCGAAAGACCAATTCAAGAATTGAAGAAAATGGTGGAATGATACCTATGGTATCAAAGTCGCCGTCTTTGTTATTCAGCGGAAAATGGGCAGTCTTGAGTCCTGATTTCTACCAAATTGATGCCCTTGACCTGGCCCCACGTTTGCTGGGCAAATTTCTCAAGAAAGATGATGTTGTTCTTCAGATAACAGAGGTGCTGTGCTTTATTTTTACCCTTTTCGAATGCATTGTTTAATTGAACTATACTTTTGTGCTAGTATGTATATCGGGTGTTGAATTCATTTGGGATTAATGTGATTTAGTATGTGAGATAGGTGGAAGCTTATAGGCCTAATGATTCAGCCTGCCATGCCCGATTTGGAATTACATCAAGAACTGCTCCTGTTGTAAGATTCTATTCATATTGTTTCCTTTCTGCTTTGCTATGTTTTCTTTGGTTTAATCTATCTAGTGACTCCATTAGTTTTTTCTGATTTTTGCAATAATATAAAATCTGCCGTTCTAGGACAAAAGTAGTTACTTGCTTGTTATTTTTTCAAAAATAAAATTCTTTTTGGTATTTATCAGTTGGAAGATATGAGGTTGATAGAGGTAAATCTACTACTACAGAATGTTGGGTTCTATTATACCAATTACCAGAGTGATTGATCGCAAATGCTTGTTAGATGGAAATGCTTAACTTTACTGTAAACTATTAAAGTTTTAGAATTTCTATGGGAGAGAAGGTAGCTATGGCATGAACGCTATTGCATGTTCCTCTTTGATGGAAAAGAGTCTGAAAATCATCAGTGAAATGAGAACCTGAAGGGAAGGAAGACCATATGTGCAGAGAGATCATTTCATTGGAAGATGAAAGAACTGAAAGAATTTATTTTGTGCAACTTTTGAATGGAAGAATTCAATACTGTTCCACATTCTTGCAAAAGGGAGTTAGAATTTCAAAATAATTGTTTCAAGTGCTTGATTTCCATATTTTCTGTGTTGCTGTTGTCTGCTGTAATTCAATACTAATGGTTTTTGAGTTCTTTTTGGAGTAATGGTGCTTGTATTAGCCAAAACAACTTTTTATTACGTTGAAAATGGATTATAAGTGAAGGTCCAGCGCTGGTTATGTATTGTTATATCGACAATGAAATTCTGTTCCATGGGCAATATTGTCAACTTAATTCTATAATAATATACGGAAACTACAAATCATGATAATGACCAAAATATTCTTGGCTGTCGTTTTGCATTTCCAGTTATTTTTGTTGTTCACTAATAAGTTTCACTGCTAATGCCTCCAATTCTGTTCTAAATTTTGTTCTTTAATATACCATGGGTTTCTTTGCCATTTGTGTGTGTCTCCGAAAGTTTCTTTTTTTTTTTTTTTTTTTTTTTTGGGGGGGGTGGGGGGGAGGGGGCGCTGGTGGTGGGGAAGCTTTTATTAAATAACGGAAAGGCATTGCATAAATGCAGTGGGAATATGCTTATCTGACAATTTGAG